>RJWT010017472.1:0-19337 GCA_004365215.1 Cuniculus paca | reverse complement strand
AAAGAAAGAAAGAAAGAAAGAAGGAAAGAAAGAAAGAAAGAAAGAAAGAAAGAAAGAAAGAAAGAAAGAAAGAATAAATATAGCCTGGTCACCACTGAATGATGTAATTTGGTATGTGGTTAATGCTTCATCTCTGCAGGTCAGAGATGTGAAGTACAAAAGGGACTTGATGTACCATGGCTGCCTTGAAGATGGACAGGATTATCTGCCAAGGTATACAAATCACCTTTAGAACATAAGAGCAGATTCCACCTGATTGCCAGAAAGGAAAGGAGAATCTCAGGCCCAAATGAATGGAAATGTGTGGGTTTTAACTTTTTCTTTACAACAAAATGCTTAAAGCACCCACCTTTACAAAGTGAAAAGTCTTATTCTGTTCACAGTTTTGGAGTGCGTGAGACCTGCATTAGCTTTGTTTTGGTGAGGGCTGCATCCCATCATAGCAGCAGGCAATGAAAAGAGTGTGTGTGAGAGCGCGCAAGTCATTACAGATTAAGCTAGGAACAGACTGAGAGAGAGAGAGAGAGAGAGGCCCTTTGGTCACCTTCAAGGGCAGAATTCCAGTGACTTAAAGGCTGAGGCCCTAGAACTCAAAGGTTCCCATCTCTTCCCAACAAGGCTGCCAAGGGAAGCAGCCATTTAATCACAATGGACCCTTGAAGGACACAAATGATGTTCATCCAAAGCAGCCAGAAATCTGAATGAAACTGAAGGTAGACACTACCTAGGTAATTAGGAAAAAAAAAAAAAGCCAACACTGACTATATCCTGGAATTCATCCTTGTGGAAGGCTAAAGAGAGAACTCAACGGAGCCATGCTGGACTCTCTATAAGAATAATTTCATGTAACTGTAAACTAATAAATGTTAATAAATTTATATTGCTGTCTTTGTGGTAATTAGTTAGATTGCTATGGAAAACAAATACAATGGAGGGTATTACTGTAGTCATTTGAAAAACTCCACCACATAAGAATGTATTGAGATTATGTGAGTTTGTAATGTATTTTCTTGAACATAAATAGTTTTAGAGAGGTTACTGCTACATAATTGTTTGTATTTAAGGCTAATTTTAAGATAATTTTTGCAAATTTCCAAGAATGATAATGCAGGTTCTGTTTGATTCTTTTTTCAATCTCAGGAAGATAAAGTTCATCTAGGTTCTTAACCAGGATCCGGATGTGGAGAGAAGGTTGTTCACACTGAGACCAGCTAGAGGTTAACTCTTGAATAACTTTAGGGGTTGAATTATGTCTTCCCTAGATAACATGTTTAAAGTCTTAATCACCAGTAATTCAGAGTGTGATTTATATGGAAACAGGACCTTTAAATAGGCAATCAGTTTAAAATGAGGTTATTATGATGAACCCTAACCCAATATATCAGATCTAATGAAAGGAGAAATTTTGGAGATAGACAGACACACAAGGAAGACTATTAAAGAGATAAAGGGAGAATATCATCTGTTAAAGGCAGAGATTTTCGTAATGCTGCTGCTACATATCAAGGAATGTTGAAGATTTCCACAAAACCACAAGAAGCTGGTAGGCAGGAATGGATCAGGCTGTCCCTCTCCACCCTCAGAAAAAACAATCTCGCCAATAACTTCACTTCAGATTTCCGTCTCCAGAACTATGACACAACCCATTTCTGTTGAAGCGACTCAGTTTGTGGTACTTTGTTTTGGTGGCCCCAGCAAACTAATACAGACTTTAGTAACAGGAAGTGGGATACTACAGTATAAAAACATCCAAAGAGACTAAAGAAGAGTTTAGAGGCACACAACAGAAAAAGCCTAGATTTTCCTGAGGAGATTGTTGGTAGAAATATAGATGTGACTAAAAACATCATATCACAGCATTATATGTGCACCCATGTTTATAGCAGCACAATTTGTAATGGCTAAATATTGGAAACAACCCAAATGCCCATCAACTGAAGAACAGGTAAAAATGATGTGCTATTTTTATATAATGGAGTACTACTCAGCTATAAAGAAGGATAAACTTGAGGCTTTTATAGGTAAATGGATGCAACTAGAGATTACACTCATGAGTGAAATAAATTAAACTCTCATGTGTAAGCATTATCTTGTCTCCCTATTGTAAGAAACTAAAAGAGTAAATAAGATACAAAATCTGCAACAGGTACTGAGAAAGGGAAAGAAACTCTTCACAAGGAAAGAATGATTGGAATGGGGGAAATGAGAAATGCAGAAAGGGAAAAGAAAAAAAAATATATATGTGATAGCTAACATAATTATACTACTAATTTCTTTTAGTTCATTGAAAAGATCAGTTTGTGTTTATATTGTTGATTAATTTGGCATGCCTATTTTTTTTGGTAGCAGGAATTGAACTCAGGACCTTGCTCTTGCCAGGAAGGCACTTATGCCACTGAGCTACATGCACAGCCCATGCCTCTAATCTTGTAATCTGAGCAACTACTTTGAAGACAACAATACATGATATATTAACCATTGTTAATTTCGTATTGTTTTGAAACTCTGTATTATTGTTTTTATTTTTGTTTACTTTACTCTTTAATATAAAAAGGGAAATATAGATATGAAAAGAGAGTCCACTGGAAGCTCAGAAGGTAAACTTATAGAAATGTTCCATCAGCTGAGATAATATGTGTTATCAAGTACACACATTTCTAGAAACATGAAAGTTAATGGTGCTTTTGAAGAGATGTAGAGCCGAAATAAGGAACGCGTTAGTGGAAGCTAAAGAAAAGACGATCCTTGCTAAAAAGTGGCAAAGCATTTGCCTGAATTCTATTTTGTGAATGGAAAGTAACTTGTAAGTGCTGAACTTGGTTGCTTAGTTGAAAATATTTTGAAGCAAAGTATTGAAGGTGAGGCTTGGTTTCTCCTCCTTGCTTATGTGAGAAGAGATACACTGAAGAATGCATTCTGCCTCAGGACTACAATATAGAAATCTTGCTGGAATTTCACTATAGATTTTGAATTCCCAGCAAATCTTGGACTGAGGTTGTAATATCAACTCTTGCCTCAATTCTCAGCTTTCCTAGTCTAAAAGATTTTGTACTTGGTGTTGTCCACAACTGTGTAGGACAACTATTTAAAATTGTATTCTCTATAAAATTGTATTCTCCATTCCTGGCCACATAGGTGTATGTATGTATATATTTACAATATAAATGAAAATATAGACACAGTTTGTGAAGAGTCTTCAGTGTCTGAGAAATCACAGTAGTCAAGGAAATAATACATCAAGTTTCTACTTTAGGAAGTTTACACTATTGGTGGTGTGTAAAAAAATGGATTGGAAAGGAAAGTTGTCTGTTTCTCTGGATAACCAGGACTAGTATAGATGCTTAGGGACAATACCTAGAAAATGGAAACATATACCCATATTCTCTATATAATTGAACCTATTTCTTCCATTTTACAAAAGAATACCCTAAAGTATGTTAAGTTCTCTTTTCTGTAATTTTATTTCCTAACCTGTGATTTCAAAATCACTCAATTTCATAGTTTTTTTGGTAACCTTTTAACATATACCTTCTAAAACTTTAGCCCTGAGTATTTCCCCCAAGTTTCAGTTATAATTATCTATTGGATATTACCAAATACCTAAAATTTCACATTTTGGTAAACAGCAGTGGCTATTCTTTGGTTTACCAAATGTGAGAAAATTTTAAGTTACCCTAAATTTCTCCTTTCCACATCAAATCAACTATGTTAATTGTCTCCAAATGTCTGTCACCCCTTCATCTTCATTCTCTGCCACTGATTTGCTGCCAGAACTTGCTGTGTCTTGAGATTATTGAAATAGAAAACTATTTTTTATCTCTCATCACCTTAACAGCTTTCCTTAATAAATTTCATAATCACACTAAACATTCTAAAGCAAAAAGCCTGATTTTTAATTTTCTTCCATATAGTGGCTTTTGCACAAGGTAACGGTGAAATGCTATCAAAACTTTTCAAAGTCCTTCAATAACTGGGTCTATTTTTTTCATATATTATATATATCATGGAAAATTTTGCCTCTTCTCCCTCAAGTACTTTTTATTTTAGGGCTAACACAAAAGTAGTTATAAAGCCCCAATTTACATTCCAAATTTTTAAAAATTTTAAAATTCACAGTTTAAAAACTGGCCCCAAAAGAGTACTAGGATGTAGTTTATACTGTAGACACAAGATGAACCACATTAATCCTTTCCACTTTGACATCCTTATATTTCCAAGTTTCTAGCATGTGAATTTTTGACAACATATTAAGCCATATCCAAACCAAAGCACCTATTACACAATTTCAAACAGTTCACTCAATTTCTCCATGTTTCCACAGCCAGTACATTCTCTGACACAATGGTGCTTAGGATTTTTCTGATGAATGTATTTTTCCTGTTAGCCTCATATGATATTGCAATGTTCCTAAAGTGTAGGAATAATATCTCTAAAGGTTTAAAGTAAGTTTAGGTGAGTAATGGACATGGCATTAAGGTCACTGAATTATACAAAGGAACTTCTTTCAACTTTATTTGTGATTAGGTCTACAAGAAAAATGTTTGGAAATAGTATTTTTAAATTTTTATTAGTACGCTTGTAGTACATGATTACATTCATCATGTACAGTCAGTACATGCACATAACACATCTTAATTGTTTTTTCAGTTCCTCACCCCTCCCCTACGCCTCCCCTTTGTCTGCTGCCCTTTTGAAAAAGACCTCCATTTCTGAGTATTTTTTTATTTTACTCTTTATAGTTTAGGTTTCTCATGTAAGAGAAACCATGCAATATTTAAGCTCATGTCTGACTTATTTCACTTATCATTATGGTCTCAGGTGCTTTTTTTAAAAAAAAAATGACTCATTTATTTTTCTTTATGGCAGAATAGTACTCCACATACCACATTTGTGTATAAACACATTTTCTTTATCCATTCATCTTTTTGATAGAAAATCACTTCCAAGATATAGTTATTCTAAGCCATGCTGTTATAAACATGGGTATGCATGTATCACTGTAATATGATGTCTTTAATTTTGGGGGGAAGTTACCTACAAATGAAATAGCTGAGTCAAATCGAGTATCTATTTTTAGTTATTTTGAGGAATTGCCATATTGATTTAGAGTGGTTAATCCCACCAACAATGTAGAAAAGTTCCTTTTTCTCCATAGCAGTAATAATTTAAAATTCATCTCTAATGTTTATTAATCTCCCTTTTTAAAATCGTCAGAGCAAACCCTATTTTGAATCAGTTTTTTATTCATTACACTTATGCCCACTGCTGTTTCTTCTCTATGACAAGTTACTGTGCTTGTTCCATTCAATGGTAATCACAAATTTTTTATTTAAAACAAACTCATTTACATAGAAAATTAAAGAGAAATAACATGTACAGTACACACTGGTGGTGCTAGGCTCTTCTGAGCTTTCTTCTCAAGCGAGATCTCAACTTTGGCTTATAAAATCTAGAGTCTCTCAACACCAGTGATTTCATTCACTCTTAAAATACTTGGAAAAGCACTAAGGCACTGTCAGGCTTGTCTCAGACATGACTTTTCCAGCACCCAATCTGTTTGTCAGCAGCAGCATGGTTCTCAGAGAAACCCCAGCTCAGCACCAGTGCTGCTGCTTTCAACAAAGACAGGACAGAATGTCATTAAGAGATGAGACAGAACACAAAATCTTCCAAGCACCAGGACATCAAAAACATCTATACATTTACACCAGAAGCCCCAAGGACTTTGACCAATGAGGCACCGGACATTTGGAGAACTCTGACCAGGGATGTTGGCCCAGGCCTCATTACCTGAGCTCTCTTGCTTATCTCCCCACTTGACATCCCCTATTGTCTCAGCCCTATTAAAAAGGCTTCGTTTTTTGCTTCTGTACCCACTATAGACGGCCTTTTCACCCCATCTGCCTGCAACCAGGCACAATAAATTTCACGCCTTTGCACAAGCCTGGTAGTCTTAGTTGGTCTCTGCCTCATGCCATTTCTTACATAAAGTTTTTAACAGCCCAGCTGTTAATGATGATGACAACAACCCCCTTAAATTCCTGTTTGGGAAGGCTCAAGGGTGCCCAAAGAATTTACTCTTGGTTCCAGCCAGTATCTGAAGACAGGGGCCCAGTCTCCCAGCTTCTGTCAGAAGAAGCGGACCAACTTTCTTAAGCACCACTTACAAAAGCAGAGGAGTTTCCCACTAACCTCTCCAACCTTTTATTAATTTCCACTCCCTTGACTATTCAACTCCAGTTGTTTTGTTCCCTACCCTGTCATCCCCCTTTAAAATGTAGTCAACTCTGTTCAAGTTAACTTGAGTTTAGTTCATTCTGGACCATGTTCTCTACTGCAGTATGTTATTACTTAAAACTCTCTTAGCATTTTAGTGACAGCCTATGTCTACCTTTGCTAGAAAATAGTGAAGACCAGTGAAGATAATATTCAAATCATTAGTCTAGGCACTTAAAGTATCATGGTCAGTTGCGTTTAAAGAAACAAAGATGACATCAAAATTACTTGTGCAACAAGAACTGCCTTTGAGTCATAATAGTTCTACAAAAAAGAGCCTAACAAAATTTTTTAATCCCAAAAAATCTGCCAAATGAAAAAATGCTCAAAGGCTTTGAAAACAATATGTAGGATTTCAATCCAAATGGTGAATTGAACGCAGCTGCTATGTTCCTCCTTCACACTCAACTCTGCATACTCCAGAAAAGTCCAAGGAAAATACTGGGAGACAGACAAGAAGTCCTTCTTCTATTTTTACTTAGCCAGAGCTCTGTGCTTTGTAAGGTAAGCATTCAATGAAAGAAAAACTTGGAAGATCACGAAGCTATGCATTCAGGATAGACGTTTTACTCCCCCCAACCTTTCCCGTATTGAGTTACAATGTTTCTCGTTTCTGAACTACTTTCAGTATCTTTGCAATAATGCGCAACAGGAGGAATACGTGTAGACTTCCAAATTTTAAAAGTTCCATTACACTCTGCTATTAGCTTGTGCGGAGGCTACGTCTCACCGATGTGGCAAAAGCGTCTTCGCTCCTTGACCTAAACTTCAGCCCTTGCAGCTCTCCCTCCCATGTAGGGGCTGGCGAAAAGCAACGCAGGCTCAGCTATTAGATTTGCAGATGTACCGCTGGCTCTAGCACTCCCTCCCTGCATGTTCTTGTGCACGTCACTCGGTCTCCATTTCTTGAGGTAGCACGGGGAACTCATGCGACACACGCCGCCGGAAAACACCGCAGAACAAACGCACACGTCTGCTACCCTGTTACAACGCCTAGCTTAGCGGAGGCGAGGGAGACCCTCTGCTCACGTGACCTCCGCACGCCTCCGCCGCGGCGCCGTGCTGACGTCAGCCCGTCCGGGGACGTGCGTGCGTCAGTGAGCGCGCCCCGATCGTGGGGTCAGAACTGTACGGCAGCCAGAAGTCGGGTCTAGAAACACCAGAGTCTTGGTTGCGCGGCGTAGCGGGGGCGCTTAGGAATAAAGGAAGGCCGCCTGGGACTATGGGCTCGTGGCTTCTCCAGGCCTTCTCCTGACGACGGCTCTGCGCCCGGGCCATGTGGACCCTCGCGGGCTGGGGTTGTCGGCGCGGACGCGTGCTCCTGCCGTGGGGCACGGGGGCCGCGCGACCCGAGCTGCCCAGGCCCCGGCCCCGGCCCCGGCCCCGGCCCGCGCCCAGCCTCGGGGCCGCTGCGGGGTCCTGGGCTAGCGACAGGCTCTGCAGTTCTGCAGCGCTCAAGGTGATCGCCTCTAAGCCCCTGACGCCGCCAGCGTTAGGACTTCGCACGTTCGGGACTTTTGGGGCTGGGTGCGGACCCAGCTCCCCGTGATTTCTGTGCCGGCGGAGCCTGGAGCACGGAGACTGCGCTCCGCCGTTTTAGGCTTTCCACTGCTCCAGTGTGACCTTGGGCAAGTCATTTAGCTTCCTTGGAAGCTGCTGGTATAACCTCCCTTTTCCCGCAGTTTATTAGCCGTGTGACCTGCGCAGGTTACTTCACCCTTTTCTGACTTTGCCTCTTCCTTCGTTGAATGTAATACCAATTAAACATTCCCTGGCAATTTGCGAAGTTTCGCATAAAACTTTTTTCAGACCAGTGTCTAGAATGCAAGAAGTCCTAGTTAGTGCCTTCCATTTGCTTGCTTGCTTCCTTCCATCCGTCCTTTTCGCTGATGCTGGGGTTTAAACATAGAGACTATTGGCTTCATCCCTTACGTCCCCAGTCTTTGTTGTTGTTGTTGTTTTGTTTTGCAACTTGGTCTCACTAGTCTCTAAATTGCGCAGGCTGGGCAAGAACTTGTGGTCTCCTGCCTCAGCCTCCCTAAACACTGGGATTACAGGTGTTTCTCAGCCAGAAAAAAACCCTGTATAATTTTGATTCTCGTAATTTGAGGAGGGGAATTCAGAACACGAAAAACTACACTACTGATAAGTGATACATTTTAGTCAAAAAAAGTGAAGTGATTGAATGCAAGTTGAGTTAGTGGACGAACAAGGCCTTCTATAAGTAATCATTTTGACTTTTTCAAAGATATCTGAGGTTTTAAAACGATTTGTATATATTTATCAATTCAGAGTTGTTAAAAAGGTGTTCTACGAACTTTTGACTTGAATAAACCAAAAAAAAAAAAACACTGAAAATACTTGTATTTTTTGCAGAGTTTAATATATAATTGCACTTTTTATCTGTCCTGCACCAGTGATAAAAAGAAAAGGTGAATTTTATAATCGTAATTTTACATTGTTTACTATTAAACAGTGATTAGATTGAAGGAAATAAAATGTTTAGAGTTTGAAAAAAAACCAAGATGTTACAAGTGAATGTCAATTTTCACAACTTTTTGTCTCTTTTACATTATGTATGCACTAAACAGAATTGATTTTAAAATATTTAAAAATTTTAAGTGATAAAAGCCTTTTTATGTAATCATTTTTTTTTTCTCTCAAGAGAGGTTGCAAAGTAACAAAATTGTGTGTAAGTTAAACTTCGAAGGCTGTATTCAGAACTCAGAATTTTAAACAGACCTGATTGGTCATTAATGTGTGATAGAAACAGAGAATTTACTTTTATTCTTTGAGCTTTTCGGTAGCTCCTTTACTTTAAGAGTGTTTGCCAGATGAAGCATTCTTCAAGGAGTTCTAGGTCTTGTTTTCTCCATGAAAATATATTGAATTTCTGATTGATCCTGTAAGTAGGACGTGTCAAGTAAGCACATTTTATTTAGTCCAGTGGTCATCTTTAACTGTGGAACTTAGGTATTTGATGAGTCCTCTTGTAAAGTTTTTTGTAATATGAGCTTAGGCATTTTCTCAGCTTTCAGAAAAATAAACTATAAATGCTACAAGTAAAATCATTCAAGAGATTAAAACAATATTCTTTGAATGAGTGTACTTGTTTCATAGTATGCAAATATACATCTTAACATGTGGTATTTTCTTTTTTAGGAAAAACCAGACATGTCTAAATTTTATGTTGAAGATATTAGAAATTTCAGTATCATTGCACATGTAGATCATGGCAAAAGTACTTTAGCTGACAGGCTGTTAGAACTAACAGGTATTTTCATCTATGTGCTTGACTGCTGTAACTGCAAATTTACCATGCCTTCTTCAATTTTGTTTTTAATTTTACATGTAATATTTTCTTTTGTGAAGCCCAGAGAAATATCAGTGTTTCTGTCTATAGGAACAATTGATAAGACAAAGAATAATAAGCAAGTTCTTGATAAGTTGCAAGTGGAACGAGAAAGAGGAATCACTGTGAAAGCACAGACAGCATCTCTTTTTTACAATTTTGAAGGAAAGCAGTACCTTTTAAATCTTATTGATACACCAGTAAGTTACATCTTCCTTTGCTTTTTGTTTTCTGATTTTACTGTTACTGTAACATAATACAAAGTACTGTAAAAATGTCTGTACTTAACAACTTTTTAAAGTTTGCTATGTCCCTCCCCCCAAAATTACAGCTAACATTTGAAAGTACCAATATTTTTGTGTCCAGGGCCATGTGGATTTTAGTTATGAAGTATCCAGGTCACTTTCTGCTTGCCAGGGTGTTTTATTGGTGGTCGATGCAAATGAGGTAGGATTTTTCAGTTTATATATTTGGTTATTTCAAGAGGTATTTTGGAAATAAAATTTTTGTTTTTAAATAAAAATACTGTGTTTGTAAAATTTGCAGTGTAATTACATTAAAGTATCCTGTGGGTTGATTAGTTCTTCTTTTACGCTGTTCAAGATGATCAGAGGAATTGTTGAAGATGTTCTATTTTTTGTAGAAGTGTAATGCTCTATTATCAGTACATGTTACCAAAATCTTCCCCACCACTTCTAGCTGTTCTTATCTGAGTTACATATTGGTTTGTAGCAGAGCTTAAGTAGATCTTATGTTTTCAGGCCTTGTTTTCTGATTTTAAGGCAATAATTTAAAAAGTACTATGTTTGATTAAAAAAAAAAATCAGTAGTACTACCAAGTTCTTTCGTGGTGTGAGTGTAAAACATGTAGTGAAGAGCCATAGAAAACTATGATACACAGTGTTAAAATGTTCTTGATACTCATGTTTTTCATAGCTCCTTCATACAAGACAGAGGGACTTTTTGTTATTTCTTTGAGCATTTCTTGAACATGCCAAGGAAAGTCAGTCTGCATACATAGTCAGCGTATGTTGTACCGGGCTTTATGAACTGTACCACATCACTGTGTCCTGAGACTTTGATGCCCTTGAGGCTTCATGTTTCATCTGTTTCTGATGACTGACACAGTTCCTGGCACAGAGAGGGACTTACAATGAATGTTTCCTGAATCGAAAGAAATTATCACAGGGAATGATTCAGGTGCATGGAGTGTATGTTCCATAGTTTGTATTTTATTTCTGTGTGAGGTCCCTGTAGAATGTTCATTGGCTCACACTGCTTGGTTTGGCTACATCAGCAATCTTTATTTTGACCTCCAAGACAAAACTGCAGAGAAAAGTGGGATGGCTAGTGTTAATCAGCGTTTTCTTGCTATACTGAGATCCTTGAGATAATCATAAAAAGTTTATTTTGGGTCTGTATTGGAAGTTCTAGTTAGTGAGTCATTGGCTCTGCTGCTTTGGACCTGTGGCGAGGCAGCCCATTATAGCAGGTCTGTGCAAAAGGCCTTATCAACCAGGAAGCAAAAAAGAGGACACAGAAGGGACCAGGATTCCACTGTCCTCTTGAAAGAGACAGCTTCAGTGACCTAAGGACCTCCTGTAGGTCTTACCTCCTAAATAATAAAACCCTGGGGACCATGCCTAACATAGGGTTTGGGGGACATTCAAAATCCAAACTGTAGCAGGCAGATACATGGTATTTTTAATTTTGTTACTAGAGTCATGTAAAACTAATCTTGATGAAAGTGGATGGAATGCTTTTTGTGATAGTAGAATGATCGTCTCTGTCTTATGTCTTCATATTTCTAGGGTATTCAAGCTCAAACTGTAGCAAACTTCTTTCTTGCTTTTGAAGCACAGCTATCAATAATTCCAGTTATAAACAAGGTAATTATAATAAGATACCAATGCTATTATTTCAATTTCTAATAGTATACTTAGTGTTTTAAGTGTCAGGTACACTATTTTTTATATGCGGAAAATCCAGCTATTTATTTAATGTGCTAGTGTGATTTGTGTCTTTGAGCTGCATGTAACAGAAATCCAGGTCTGACTCCTATACCCTTGTACGTAGTTGAAAAGGTAGTGCCTCTCGAGCATGTGTCACAAGGGAAGGGAAGGCCATATCTATAGGTAAGAGATGTAAGTAGGCAAAACATGTCTGTTATACTACATATACATGTCTGTCATACTAAATATACATAGAAAATATATAATAGAAAAATATACATAGAAAAGGGGCTTATGATCTAAGAATATTTATGATTCAAAGAGAATCTCAGAGCTCACAATACATTTCTGAGCTTGCCTGTTTATAAATATCAATTTATCAAAATTAAGAATCTTAATTTATAATTGTTGCATTAAATTATATTTCTTAATATGGGGTTAGTTTAAGAGAACCAAGACTTGGCTGGGCTTGGTGGCACACACTTGCAGTCCCAGCACTCGGGAGACCTGAGGCAGGAGGATCACATCTAGTTCAGGGTTAGCCTGGACTACACAGTGAGTCCAAGGCCAGTCTGAACTGCATAGTGAGACCCTATCTCAAAAAAAAAGCAAAGAAAAGAAAAACAAGACTGCCCATAGGTTAGACAGATTGTTATCAGATTTCATGTAATGCTAACTTAACTTTTAAAATCAGGCTATATGATGCTAATTAATAAATGTTAAAAATTATATTGTTTATATATCATTTAGGTTACTTTGAGAAAAACCATAGAGTGGATCAGTTTAAAGCAGATAAGCTTTTAACTATCTCTAATAACTTAAAACATAATACCATAATACATTTTATTTTTGTTACACTAATAGTAGATCTCTTTTTTTAAGATAGATTTGAAGAATGCAGATCCTGGAAGGGTTGAGAAACAAATTGAAAAAGTATTTGATATTCCAAGTGATGAATGCATTAAGGTAAAATATCTTTCTTTTGAAAAATACTGGTTATACTACAAAAATTCTCAGATAATTGGACCAAGTGGTGTTTGAGCACATGGCATTGTATAGTATTTTTATAGTTTTACAGCAGTCTTCTACTATTTCATTTAATTCTTAACAGAATCCCATTTTACATTATTATGACATACAGAAATTATTGCTATGCTAGATTTAAATGAACTAAACTTAATAGATTTTTATCAGTTTCCTAAGATCACAGGTTTAATTAGTCACTATGCCAGGACTAAAACATAGACCTTCCGAAATTCACTGTGGTATCACATTCCTCATTTAACACCAGTTCCAGTCTTTCAACTAGGTTATTAAATGAATTGGTCACTAAATGAGGAATTGTATGGTGTGTATATATCAATACTCAGAACAAAGAAATAGTCAAAGGAAAATCCACCTTTATGACTTTGCTTTTAGTTGCATAACTCTTACATGCAGTACTATAATACATAACAGAATATAAAACTACAGTACTATACTATACAGAATAATTGGTAAAAATTACAGTACTATATAATCAAAGTGTAGTATACATAAAAAAGACATTGTATAAATAAGATACATACAATGCTTAAAAAAAAACAGGACAGATCTTAAGTCTGACTGGTGGGTTGTAAGTCCGAACAGTCATTAAACAGGTAGTTCATTAAAGGAAGACTATCTGTATTTCTTAAACGCCATTTTACCCCTGAAAAACAAGTTCAAACAATTTCAAAACATTTTTATTATTCATGGAATTGACAAAAAACTAACTCATAAAGTTTTTTTAAAAAGCTTGCTGTAGTTATGTAGATGTTTTCAATGTGCATATGTTATTTAAAGCTAGAAAATGGAGAAATGGATGTGATTTTTATGGTAGTTTAGGAAACAGTAGTTTTATTTATATCAGAATTGATACCACTGCAGATTTGAATTTTCATTTACTTTTAAAATGATGGTTTGCTTATTAAATAGCCACAATCAAACTGCTGTCCTACATGGAGATCGTTATTGAAGCAATCCACCATTTTTCTCTCAAACTTAAATTAGTTTTTGAAAGAGCAGATTTCAAGTGAAAAACTGGGTTTAATTATATACAACCTGGTAATAACTGAACAAAGTCATATTTTTTTCTTGTATAGAATACATGTTATTTAATGAATGTTTATTCCAAAGAGGAGGAACTTCATACAAGGCAATCAACTGTAATAAGATTTTTATATCCAAATTTTCTTATATTTAATTGCAAGTAACTGTACTGATTTACCCTCCCCAAAATTCATTCAGATACTTGTTTACTGTCTGCCAGTGAGGTGTAGCATTGAACAAATCAGACAAAACCTCTGCATCTATATTTGGGAAAGCAGTCAATAAATAAGCATAGAAATTACTGAACAAGACAAGCTATTTTTCAATGAATTATATTGTTCTACATGAATTAGCATAATAATGGAAAACCCTTTTTCTCTCAAGAGCTGCTATGACATGGAATAACTCAGGGAAAGCTTTTCTGGTAAAACTGAGACCAAAAGGAATGAAGAGTTTTTAGAAAGCTGTTACAAGAATAGGAAATAGAAAATACAAACATTCTAAAATAGGACAAGCTGTGGCATTTTGAAGGAATAAAAAGTGGGCAAGATGGCTTTACAGGTGTGTGCAGGATTCAGATCGGCTGGGACTTTTGATGTGCTAAGGAGCTGAAAATTCTAAAATAATGAAAGGACTTTAAAGTGACATAGGGAAATAAACTGATCGTTCAGTTTACCAGGAAAACCAATTAGCAGTAGTAGCCCAAGTAGAAAATTGTCATGGCTAAATATGTGCTGGAGCCATTGGAGAAATGGAGAAATAGGGTGCTTACTTTTAGGTACAATAAGACTGGATGATAGCTTACATGTAAAGTTATTTCTCAATATGTAGATAAGTGGAGGAGAAAAGGTCTGGAGAGAAAATGAAGAGCTCTATTTGGACATAGTAAGTTTGAAATGACTATTAGATAGTCATGTAGAGATTTTTGTGCAGACAGTTCTGGCTTCCATAGAAAGATATTGGTCAGAGTTATAAATGTAGGAGTTATATCAGTTTATATGTGGTATTTAAAGCCGAAGACATGAATATGATTTCCTAGGGAGAAAAATATATTTAGAGAAGGTGTCCTAGAAGTGAGATTATATATTGTCAAATTAGGGTATTATGAGTAAGAACTTGAGAAATTTTAGAAAGGACAGAGCATGGGAAGGATCATATTTGCAGAGTAATAGAATTCTCATAGTGTAACAAGAAAGCAGAAAGGTTGTAGGTATAGTGCAGACAGGTTTGTATGTATGGGTGAGGGAGTTTTTGATATTTTCAGTTTCCTTCATGAGATGAAAAACAGTCATCAATGAAAGTGAATTGGCCAAGGTGAAAAAATGTGTGGGTTGAAAAGGTAGTGTGAAATAATGTCCTAGTAATGGGAATTCTCTAAGAGACACATCCTGGGACAGGAAGTGTTCATTATACACTGAGATCTGTAATCATGAATTTGAAGAAAAGAACCAGACCAGTTATTAGATTTTTCTCTAGTAAAATTAAACTGCTTTATGTATAGAGAAGGTACAATATTGGATGCAAAGTTGAGGTTTTGCAGGCTCCTTGGGATAGAGATAATGGAAACTGGTTGTGAAAAGTGACTGTAGATGGTAGACCGTAGAGTCCCACATTGAAAAGGGAGTGGGAGGTAATGGATAAGAGTAATACATTCAACAGATAAGTTAAAGCTTATTGTAAAGAAGATACTAGAATCTAGAGTACTGGTTCTCAATGAGTTACGATTCTACCCTCCAAATATTTTAGGTTGTTAAAATTGGAGAAGGGGGTTACTGCCAGCTTGCGAGTAGATGTAATGCACTAGTTGGTGCTACACCTCCTATAGCGGCCTCAAACAAAGAATTTTCTGGCCCAAAATGTCAGTAGTACTGATCTGAAAAATCTTGCTATAGAGTAAGTTTGAAAGGTGAGCGTTAAGTTTTCAGGGAATAGGTTTTGAAATCAGGATTTCAGATATAGCGAGGGATTTACCTCAGTGGCATAAGCGCCTACCTGGCAAGCGCGAGGTTATGAGTTCAGTCCCCAGTGCCGGAAAAAAAAAAAAGAAAAAAAAATTAAAACAAAAAAGATTTCAGATATAGTCTAGTTAGTAGTGATGACAAAGGTTAGTCATAGGCATGTGCCTATGTCTTGACTTGCTTTTGAAGAACAATAAAATACCAGTGTACTTTATTGTTGCTTGCCAGCTACATGTGTTTACTAAATATGAGTAACATACCCAATCAAATATGAATAATCATTTCACTTTTTTAGGTGAGGAAACGGAAGGTCAAAACTATATACCATAGAAAAACATATTTTGAACTCCATCTCTATTCCTTCATCACCATAAGGAGAATATTTTTGTAATCAATTCTAGAGCCATAGAACCATGTAGTACAAAGAGGTACTTCAGTCAGTGTATGTTTAGTTTGTGCTTTTCCTTTTACTGTATTAAAATTCTTTCTTCCTTCTGATTGTAACTCACAAGTCATAAGTGTAGAAAAGTATCAGTCTTTAAATGCTTTTTTTTTTTTTTGACATGTTCGTTTTTAGATTTCCGCTAAACTTGGAACAAATGTTGAAAGTGTTCTTCAGGCAGTTATTGAAAGAATACCACCGTAAGTATTTTGCTGTTTTTATACTAGTCAAGGACCACAAATTTGATTTAGCTTAGAAGATATGACAAGTTCACTTTCAGTGAATGAGACTTTTTGTTTTTAGAAATACATAATGGGCAAATATAAAACAGTAAAGTGAATAAAGAATAGTAGGGATCTCTTCTTGATAATCATAAAGGACTTTAATAAATTGGCAATTACTGGCCTTTGTTTCATACAAACAGATACATTAATAAAGATGGTCATTGATTTAAAACTGGACATTGAATTAAATTTAATATACCATATTTTATACAAAGGTTCTTTTGTTTTGGCTGTTAGGTATCAACTTTTCTCAAAAACTAGAATAAATTAGGCATAACACCTAAATTGAAACTAAGCATTTTATTAAGATTTTAATTTTTTAAACTTATGTTTAATAGTCCTAAGGTGCATCGCAAAAATCCCCTGAGAGCTTTGGTATTTGATTCCATCTTTGACCAGTATAGAGGTGTGGTAGCCAATGTAGCACTGTTTGATGGAATGGTTTCCAAAGGAGATAAAATTGTATCAGCACATACTCAAAAGACATACGAAGTTAATGAAGTAGGAGTTTTGAATCCCAATGAGCAGCCAACTCTTAAACTGTAAGTAATCTGTATTAGTAACTAAAATGCTTATTTGTATGTATTTCTGTTTCTGCCTCATTCATTTTATTGTGTTTGGAATGATCCCAACTGGGTAATTTAAAAACTGATTCAGTGCAACTATATAGCACAGTCTTTGTCAGAAGGATCTTAAGTGTGACATATGGGGGAAAGTTTTATGGAAAGAAAATATAAATGGTTTTTATTCTTCATGACTGTTCTGACTAATTTAATGATCTACTGCGAATTGGATCCTATATTGATGTATTTTATGGGACAAGAAAACAGTTAGTTCCCTGTCGCCATATCCATATTCATTTTTTTTTTTGTTCTTACACTTAATTTCATTACAACTAGACTTGGCAACATAAAGAAATGTAGAAATTTTCATTCTTTCCTTTAATGTGGCATTTATCGTAAAACTTTGATGAGCCAAAATCAAGGGAAGGGGATTAGCAAAGTAGTATGTATTAGAAAAATAGATCTGAGTTCACTTACAAAACAACTGTTCTATTGTGTGCTTCCTCTGTTAGATAGCAATGAGCTATGACCTTGAACACATAGTTTATGGTTTCTTAGGTCTTGTTGCCTAATCTGTAAAAATTAAGGAATTGAACTGGATGACCTCACAGATCCACTCAAGGGCTTAATGTTGTGTTTAAAAAACATGGTGCTCACTTATATTTATTAAGTCAGAAAATTTATTTTCATTTTAGAGAGGTATTTCTAAAGCCTGTTTATATTCTGCCATATAGTATTTAATATTATTGCATCTTCATTTAAGGTTCTTTTAACTTATCCTATATATGTTTGTTACTGTGTAGGTAATTTTTTTTTTTTTTTTTTTTTTTTTTTTTTTTTGCGGAACCGGGGATTGAACTCACGACCTTGTGCTTGCCGGGCAGGCGCTTAGGCCACTGAGCTAGATCCCCAGCCCTTGTGTTTTTGAGACAGGGCCTCACTATGTTGTTCAGGCTGGCCTTGAGCTCACTTTGTAGCCCAGGCTAGTCTCGAACTCACAACGACCCTCCTGTCTCAGCCTCCTGAGTGCTGGGATTACAGGTGTGAGCCACCACGCCCTGCTGTGTAGGTAATATTTTTTAAACTAAGCTAAACCTCTAAAGTTTTAGAATTTTTTTTTTCCTGTAAGACAGAAACTGGATACATGTCGGGTCTGTTGAGAGTTCATGTTTTTCTGCTTGCTTTAAAAGTATGTTTTAGAAGTTTTTTAATTTGCAAAATGTTCTTAGTCATGAGGAAGGCTTTAGGTTTGTGCAGAAGTTTTTTTTGGGTAATAGATAAGACATGGTGTATTGTTTGACTGATAAACCCTAGATGGTGAGAATTGATATGTTCACGTATTCGTACTTTGATGAAATTTTGTTTAGAAATTATGCGCTAGTTTTCTGTGAAGGCAGAACTAATTCATGTATTTGAAACACTAAAACAGTAAATATGTGCATATAATAATTTTATTTAGATATGCAGGACAGGTGGGATATTTGATTGCTGGGATGAAAGATGTCACTGAAGCACAAATAGGAGATACATTGTATTTACATAATCATCCAGTGGAGCCCTTGGCTGGGTTTAAATCAGCGAAACCAATGGTATTTGCAGGTGAGGAGCTCACAAATTTAAAGGTTAAGGCCAAAGTATTTTTAAACTAAAAGTCTGTGTCTGCAGTGAAAGAAAAATTACTAGCAAATAAACACATTCTAATTATTTTAAATAACTGCCAGTGCCAGGATACTGTTGTGTATATAATATTTCTACATCAATTAATAAATCTATATATATATGATGTAATTTTATGTAGGAAATCATTTAAGACTCCTTAAATGATCTGACATAAAGGAAAGCCCGGTTAATATAAATAATCTTGTTTCTCTGAAGTTACTTCCTTATTATATTTGAAACATTTTTCTAATTAAGATGTTTTTATTATGAATTATTGGTAGACATTTACTGAATGGCCTCTTCTTAGCTGGACTTTGTTATACTAGTGTAGACTCGACAGAGGGTATTGTAGCTTTGAGTATGTCAACTTTGGAACTTTTTACTAATGTGTGATGCTGGAGACATTTGGAGTAGGTCATCAAGTTATTGTATACCAAGGTGTCTAGCCTTTGGTTTTCTTCTTATAATTTCTCTCACTGCTAATTATGCATTAAGTTTTACTTCACTTAGGCAGTCAGTCATTAGGATTTGGAGGACTGTCAAGATGTGTATTTCTTAGATGTGAAAAGGAAGAGAATGTGATGAATCAGCTGTTATTAAATAGTTTTTGTTATTAAATTGAAAATAAATTTTATCTTTGGTTTAAATAAATATTATAAAGAGTTAAGAGTTAAGTGAAGTTTTCATTTCTGTTCCTATTATCTAATAACAGAGTTTTATTTATGGTTGTGGAATATCTTATGCTTTTGTTTTTTGAAGTAGATAATTTGTTTTCCAATTA
>RJWT010017471.1:0-19349 GCA_004365215.1 Cuniculus paca | reverse complement strand
GGGAGGGAGGGAGGGAGGGAGGAAACGAAGGAAGGAAGTGTTAAATGCAGTCCTTTGATTTCCATATGGAAATCTCACACCGAGCGCACCTGCTGAGTCTGGAGTGCACTCCAGCAAGCCTCATGCACTTAGCCTCTGTAGGATGGCTTGGCCTCCGTCCTGTGTCCAGTCTCCCACCACAGGAGCACAAATCATCCGCCGCTACGGTTATCTGCCACCCCAAAGAGCTCAGTCTCCGCACTTAATCACACCGCCCCAGAAACGCCAGGCAGGGAAGCCCCGTCTTCCCGCTGGACCTGAGTATCATGTAATGTAAAGCTAAACCAAGACAAAAGACAGCTGCTTACCGGAAATGACCTTGAAATTAAAGGGCCGCGTGTCCTCCAAATACTCTGCAACAGGAGACACTTGGAAGCCACAGAATTCATCAACACACACATTTCTTCCCTGAAGGATTAAGGCACAGGAGTGCCAGGGGACCAGCTTCCGATGGAAGAGGAGGGACCCAGCCTCACATTTAACACACTGTCACCCATGACCTGGGCAGGACATGTGACCACAGTGCCCACATCAAGGAGACTGAGACCGGCTCCTACGTCTCCTGTTCCTGTGGCCTTCATAAGTCATGTTATTTTGCTAGTCCTACACTTTCTTACCTGCAAAGTGGAGGTGATATTGCCTGTCTCATGGTAAAAGGTTTTATAAGAATTAGTTAATAACAGAGGTGGGGGGGCCCTCCTGTAATCCCAGCATTTGGGAGGCTGAGGCAGGAGGATCATTGCAAGTTTGTGACCAGCCTGGGCTACAAAGTAAGGCCAAGGCCAACCTGAACTGCATAGCAAGGTCGTGTCTCAAAAAGACAAAAATAGTAATAATAGTTAATAACATATTCTGAGTAAGTAGTTTAGTGTCTAGCACACAGGAAAAGTTCCCCTGAACACTAATTATTATTTTTATGGTTTGAATTTTTGTGTCTGCACCAAATTCTATGTTGGACCCTAACCCTCAGTGTGATGGTATAAAGGAGCAGGGCCTTTAGTAGGTAAGAGGTTAGATGGTGGAGCAAAACCCTCAGGAATGGGATTAGTGCCCTGATACAAGAGGCCCAAGAGTGCTGCCCTGCCTCTTCCACCACATGAGGACACATAATAGGGCCAATTCAGGAGGTGCATGCCCTCATCAGAAGGAGAATCTGCTGGAAACTGGCTCTTGGGCTTCCAGCCTCCATAACAATGAAAAATAAACTTTTGTTGTTTATAAGCTATCAAGTCTATGGCATTTTGTTACAGCAATCTTAACATCCAAACTCACCCAAACTCTGTTCTCCTGATTTTACTTCCAATGTTCTTCCTACTCAGGCCATGGGAAAACACTCATTCATGATAATCATGTTCATTTGCCCAAGGGTGCTAGTACCCTGGAGGGATTCATATTAGCGAACACACAAACTATCTGGAAGGTGAACACTTTCATGTATTAGTACCACAAATAAGAGTAGGATGTTAGGCACTAAAAACATGGGAGTGAATAAGCTAGCAAAGGGCTCACTTGCAGAAAATTCTTGAAAAACACGAATTCTCAGAAACAAGTATAACCGACAGCTGACCCTTTTCTTTCTGCATCTTAGAAGGAAAGGAAAGGCCTCTTTTCAGAGGGATTACCAGCACAGCGAGCAAGGGGGAGGCTGGACAGGCACACCCCGAAGGCCCCAAACCCTGGGGAAAGGGTTGAGGGAACACTCAGGTGGGTCCTGAATGAATCCATGTCCCCAGAAACCCTTATCGAAAGCCGCGGAGCAGAAGCAGTGTCTCTAAGAACCACGAGCACCCGGATGCAGATGTGGAGAGCCGAACTGGCTCGTCTGCAGAGCTCCTCACAGAGTCTGGGACAGGGCGGAGTGCGTGCGTGGACCAGCAGGAAAGGCGGGGGCTCATGCGCGCCTCAGACAGACCAGCAGAGAACCCTGCCCGAAGAGCACCCACGGTCACTGCGCCAAAGCGGACATCAGCCTATTACAGGGGATCCTCAACGCAGGGAATCAACCACAGAAAGGGAAACAGATCAAAGAAGAGTATATTTTGCGTGTGCATGCGTGGAGATTGTAAAGTTATACTCTGCTGTTATCCGCCCTGTCCGTTGGAATTTTATACAAGGATTAGCACACCTGAATTGTTTGAAAATCCATATTCTGGACAAAGCACTTAAATCTGTACTTTTGTTTTATATGCTTCTCTTCCCCTAGACATCATAGGGTGGATATGTAAGAGTCCCTTAATAAATGTGTTTGACTGAAAGGATGTCTTTACATTCAAATGACATAAAAACACAGAGACAAAAACATGCATACATAGAAGTGGCTTCTGTTGACTAAAAATGGACAGTGTTATGCATGAAACTGGGAGCTTGCATGAAACTGCAAGGAACAGTTAAATTCCCCCATCCGTGGACCATAAAATATCACTGAAAACACTGTAGCACCATTTCCGACACGTACAGATTTCCATGGATTTTCTACTTCAGAAATCAGGAATACGGGTCATATAAAAAATTTGTCCTCACTTCTGAGCATCACAGGTTATCTTACTACTGCTAAAGAAGGTGTTTATGCCTTTTACCTTTCCATTCTCCAAATCTGCATCATTTATCTGACATTTACTTTGGTTGGCAGGCACACAGACCACCCTCTTTACTGAGTGTCCTTTCCCCATTACAGTTTTGTGCTGCTTTTTAATTAAAAGAAGTTTAAGATATAATTCAATGTGTCAAGGAAGAAAAGGGAGATGGGATCTGTGAGATAGGAAAAGAAAGTCACATATTTGCAGATTTTTAATGAAGAGGTTTTTAAAATATTTTCTTACATACACAAAGTTAATGCTTCGATAGGTGAGTTGTAAACCCTCCTTTTCGTTCCATAATTATAAGTGAAATGTTCTTTAATGTGCAATAATAATGTTCAAGCTGTGCTATTTTGCAGCTAATAATTATACACAACAGCGTGGGGCATGATAGCTAACAGAAAGTTTTCCTTCTTAATGTATTTTCCACATTGCTCCTCTCCCTGCTACCTGCCTGATTTGCAGTGACTATACTTTTTAATCCCCTCTTTATTCTCAGAATAGAAGCACTAGTTAGTTACTTTCTTAAGGAAAGAATGTGAGGCAAGACTGCTGACTGGATAAAATTGCTCTCATACAAAGTGAAGTCTATAATAGGCTGGTTTTAAAGAAAGAAAGAAATACACACTCAAACTACAGCTAAGCTTGAAATGTGCTTACTGGAATCCTCAGGCTTAAAATGTCAGAAGTTTACTGTACATTTGAACACAGTGTTACTGAAACAAGACCAGAAGTTGGCAATAAAAGCAGAGGTCATCAAGCTTGGCACCAGATGCCAATTGCTTTGCAGATGGAGGAATAAATTTATCAGGGAACAACCACATTTGTTATTATGGACATGCACCATTTCCGAGGTATCTTGGGGTTAGCCAGTTATGTATCCATGTCAGCTCCTTGACTGCCTCCTCAAACACAGGGCTGCCTTGAAATCACTTAATATATCATGTCATTTTCTTTGACTAAAAAAATAGAAGCCATGCCTATTAAGTAAAACCATGCCAGAAAAACCTATACAAGGTTGGAGTTATTTGAGAAAACCAACTCACCTCAAATTGGATGTTCTAAATAATTGAAATGAATTAACCTCTGCCTAAATTTGAAGAATAAAAGGAATGTAACCTGGATGCAGCAATTGATTCGGCAAATCAACATCCCTGCTCTTCAGCATACCTAATGCTAGCTTGGACAGCTGCCTGGACTTCTTCAGCTAGCATCGAGCTCATTTCCAGCTGCTCAGAACACGCTTCCTTCCTAATGGTTCACAATAACCTGACCATATGGGTTAATACCCAGTCAATCCTTTATTTTCCTAGCTATTACTGAACAATAAAAAAATATTTCTTGGCATCAAGTTTGTGGTATATATTCAGCCAGATCCCAAATAGAATATTAGAAAAAAGTACAAATCTAATTTAGTACTCAGGGCAGCTATGAAGGGAAGCAGGAAAGCCAGCTGTGTTGCAACAGTGCAGGACATGGAGTTATTCCCAAACTAGGGAGTGTTTTATTCCACGCATGAGAGGCTGTGAACATGTACTAAGTCACATTACGAAATCAGAAATTATTTCTGTTTCTCACAGGTAGATACATCCAGGGTTCTCCTGCAGCTTCCAAATGTTTGTAGTAAACTCAAATAGCAAAATAATATGAAGTTACAACTTTAAGTCACATTAAATATCATATCACCTCTCCCTTAATACCACAGATGCAGGACATGATGATTCAGGTGTTTTGCACAAGGCTCATACAAGGCCAATTATATGATGACATCTGTCAACCCAGGAATCACCAAAATCAACTCAAATGGTTAGACAATGATTTCCGAGTGTGCCAGGCTTAGTATATAGAAGTCCCTGCAGAGTAAGACTGGACTTCTATCTCAGGTAGTGGAGAAATAGCTAATTTGGATCCTTCTTGAAGTAGATTGCAAAAATAGCAGACTATGTACATAATCTACTAAATGACAAAGACAGACTGCTTGAATATAACAAGAATAAGGTTATATTTATAATCTGGGAGTGTGCGTTAAGCTAGAAAAGACATCGGAGAGTCTTTGGTGCCTATTTAGTCTCGCGGAACAGAATTTAGAGCCTGGGGCATCTCAATAATAGGGACCCTCGCCTTGTTCTAGAGCTCCAGCGAACGGCTCCCTAAGAAACAGAATCAGAAGGAAATGATCTCATCTATAGTCTGCAGATTAAATTCTGATCACCCAAAGTGCAAAAAAATGGTAACTTCAAGTTGTTAATGGATTTCAACACTTGCTAGAAGTAAACAATGTCTTCACAGGTAGAAAAAAAATTATTACATTCCTCATAGTATTTCTATGAACAATTTCTCAACAAAAATGTACTATCTACAGCCAAGGATAACCAGGCTCCTGATGAGATAAGCCATCATGACAGTGAATCAACAGAAACAGTAGGCAATAAAATAAGACCCAGGAGAAATGCAGAGAGTGTACTTATTAAAGACTCCATAGCAACTATGTTTCAATCATTCCTAAAGATAAGATTTAAACTATAATTTGGAATACAAAACTGGAAACAATAA
The DNA here is from genome assembly GCA_004365215.1 of Cuniculus paca. Taxonomy (NCBI): domain Eukaryota; kingdom Metazoa; phylum Chordata; class Mammalia; order Rodentia; family Cuniculidae; genus Cuniculus; species Cuniculus paca. Next base: position 14,181 of record RJWT010017471.1, on the reverse strand, counting down.
GCAGTATCATCATATCTGCAAAGGAACCTACTATAAATTTTAAACATGAAAGAAATTGAAATGAAGAAGTTGATGGGTGAATTTAGAAGTAGATTAGACAGGGCTAAAATACAGTTAAAAGAAATTTTCGTGATAAAAGTGGTACAGAAAAAAGATAAGCAAAAGAAAGTTTTTTAGCAACAATGAAAATCACTTTTATCATTCTTTTTAAAGAATTTAGTGTAGGAAATTGTTTACATAGTGAGGGACAGCTGAGAATCTAAACAGGAGATGATGAGACCCCAAGAGATTAGCAAAGGGAAGCCACTAGAGAGAAAAATGAACGTTGTAGGAGACTAAAATAAAATGAAAAAATCTGCAGTACTCAATTAGCCAATAGAAGGAGACAGAAAATGGGGTAGAGGCAATACTTGAAGTGCCAAGGGCCAAAATATATCAAGATCGTATTTTAAAAAAACCCTTTGTCCACAGATTCAACATATCCAATTAACCCAAAGCTGAATAAATTAAAGAGAAATCGCCATCTAGATATAATGCATACAAAATACAGAAAACCAAAGAGAAAGTCCTGAGATAGAAAGAGATAATATTTTCAAAAGGCTGACAGTTGGGTAGTATCTGGCATCCCACTAAACACAATAAGAAAAAGGACTTTCTGAGATTCTTTTAGTCTTTCTCTTGTGGCCCAGCAGGACTGAGTCAGAGAGCAGGGCCTCTCGACTTTGGGGGTACATGGAACCTCCCAGGAAGCTTTGGAAACTCTGTATCATAGCATACACCTGCCCAGGTAAACAGAATCTGGATAGAAAATGCCTAGGCATAGGTTTGCCATTACTGGTCTATTTGTTTTTATTCTCTAAAGCTGATTACTATGTGAATATTAAATTCTAGCACCACGATTATAGAGAAATTCTGATGCAAGCTGAGCAAAAGACAAGTTTAGCATGAATAAAGAGATTGCTATGAAGAAATCAAGAGCAACAGAGGGACTTTTCCTTACTTCTCCATCAAATTCTTTTGCATCAGGTACATGAACGTTGCCTCAGTATGGAACAGCATCTCTCATTAAAATCGCCTGAGTAGAATTTTAACAATATCTTATAGCATCACAGAAACTTGAAAGGTAGACCAAGAGATCCCATGAACATTTCACACAGATTCTCCCAAAGATAAGCATTAAAATACCACACCAAAAGCAGCAGATGACTGTAGTACAATGTATATGAGCTCTGCACCACATAGAGTTCTTTGATAACATGTTCATTCCTGGAATTGCCACCACAATCAGGATGCAAAACTATTGTGCCACCACAAAAAATTTCTACCATGCTATCCCTGTATAGCAACACATATCCCTAACCCCAACAGACACTAATTTATTATGTACATATTCCCCTGTTTTTGTCATTTCTTGATAGTATGTAAGAGGCATTATTCCTATGTTGCCTTTTGAGCTTGGCTTTTTTCCCTCGAATGTAATTGGGTCTTTGGTTTCAATCAGCTCTGTGAGTGTGTCTTTTATTAGGTACAGTATATAGATACTATTAGTATTCAACTTAATTACTGACGTGCTGGGACTTAATACTACAGCTTTGTTTGTTAGGTTTTTGTTTCCTTTGCTTTTGTGGGTTCTTTGCTTTATTTTTCCTGTTTCTTGTGGGTTACTTGAACAATTTTTAAAATTTCATTTTTAATTTATCTGTAGGATATTTTAATGTCTCTTTTGAGAGCTAATTGGTCCAGCTTTTATACTTATGATACATATATGACATCACAGTCTAATAGAATCATTTTATCAGATGAAGAGAAACATAAGAAATATACTTCCCTGTAATCTTTTTATCCTCCTTCATTTATAATATAATTATCTTAATTATTTCCTCTATATGCATTAAAATCCACATTCATGTTATAATGTCTGGTTCACTTACCAAACATTGCTTAGAAATTTAAAAAGCAAGACAAATCTATTACTTTTATCTGTAATTTTGCTCATTCCGTTGTTCTTTTTATCTTCTGGGTGTTTTAGGATTCCTGTTTATTATTTCCTTCCTGCTCTGAGAACTTTAGCCATTCTTTCAGGGGAGGTAAGGTAGGATGAACTCTTTCATGTTTCCTTCATGCAAAGGTTTTGATTTCTTTGTTACTGAAGGACATTTTTGCTGGATATAGAATTCTAAGTTGGTGGTTCTTTTCATCCAGTACCCAAAGCAATAGTGCACAATTCCTTTCTGTTCTCCATGGTTTTTGATGAGAAAGCTACTGTTGCTGACATTGCTTGCCCTCAGATAAGATGTCTTTTGCTGCCTCATGGTATTTTCTTTAGTTTTCAGAAAATAAATCTTGCCACACATTTTTGTGCAGTTTATCTGATTTAACATTCACTTAGATTTTTGAATTCATAGTTTGATGCTTTCGCCAGATTTGGGAAATATTAGGCATTATTTCTTCAAATACTTTTTTGGGGGGAACCAATCCCTTCCTTCTCTCCTGCCAGGACTCTGAAAACACAAATGTTAGGATTTTTAATTTAGCTGCATATGCTTTATTCATTTCCTGCCCACTCTTTTTCTGTTTTTTAGATTAGTTAGGTTACATCTATTTTATTTTAAATTTCCCTGATTCTTCTTCTACCCTCTCCACTCTGCTGTTGAACCCATCTACTGTTTTTTATTTCAGAGTTTATAGTTTTCAGGTATAAGTTTTCCTAACCCCTTGTATTTCTTTCCTGAAGTTTTCTATTTCACATTCTAAAACTTCTTATTACTTCACTTATTTCAAGCATGTTCATTTCTCCTCACAGCATTTTTATGATGACTATCCTTAAGTTATTTTCCTATCATTTTAGCATCTAAGCGTTGGCATCTGTCTTTTTCATTCAGTTTAGGATTCCCTTGATTCTTGATACTATCAGTGATGTTTTTCTGCAATCTGGACACATAAGATGCTATGTTATGAGATCTTGTCTCATATTTAAATATTCTACATTAGCAGAGACCTGCCAACTCACCACTGCCAGGTGGGATGGGAATCGAGGTGCCTCGCTTGGCTTTGGTGGACCCAGAGTGTCACTCCTCATTATCACTAGGTGGAGTTAGGAGTGTTGCTACCCACTAACCTCTCCTCAAATCACCTGGCTGGCAAAAGAAGGAGCTATTTCTATCCACTGGTCCTCTGCTGGGGGTAAGAGGATGGATTGTCATGGCTGAGTTGTGGTAAAATTCTGACTCTCCTTTGAGTCTCCTTTTCTGATACCAATCACCCTGGAGGGATAGCAACCTTGTAGCAGCCTGGCAGAGGTGGGAATCTGGGCTTCCCTAGCCTTTGTTGAGGATCCCATGAGGTAGAGCCCCATTTTTTTCTGCTATATGTACATCCAGTAGTTATAACAGAATCGAGGTTTCTGTCTTTCTAGGTTGCCCATTCTGGCTCTTTAGAGCAAAGCTAAGGTTCTTGTTAAGAGTTCATATGTCATGATGTCATGGCTGGTGATTTAGCTCAGTGGCACAGTGCCTGCCTGGCAAGTATGAAGTCCTGTGTTCAATTTCCAGTACCTCCCACCCAAAAAGAGTTCATATGTCAGCACCCACAGTATTTCTGAGATTCCATCTTTTCTAGTACCCAGTCTGAGAAATAAGATGCCCCCTGTTGAGAACTAAGTACCTAGGACACACGTTGTGCCATTCCTTGGGCCCCCAGGTGCCTTACTGCTCTGCTTTTACTCCCTATCTCTTGGAGTGTGCTTTTGCTTGCTTTATATATGATGTCTCAGTTTTAACTTTGTTTAGTGGGAAGAAAAGAAAAACTATGTTTATTCTATTTAACTATGATTAAAGAGCTGACTTAGTGTGTTTGGGCATGTATAACAAAAAACATAATTGAATAACTTATAAAGAGCTGATATTTACTTATTACTATTCTGGATGTGGGATGTCTAAGGTCAGATACAAGAGATTAGATGTCTGGGGAGAGCCGCTTCCTGTTTATTAGAAGATTATCTTCCTGTGCCCACACATGGTGGAAGGGGTCAGGAAGTTTCGAGGACACTAATCTCATTCATGAAAGCTCCACCCTTACGGCCTAATCACCTCCCAACCTCAACATATGAATGTGAGAGAGGCATAAATATTCAAACTATAGCAAGAACTTTTGATAAGTTCCAGAGATTTCAATGAATTACTTGGTAGTAGAGCTGACACCAACTGATTCTAGCATCTAGCAAAGGTTGAGAATCAATGATGTGTCTCAAGTTTCAATTAATGGAAGAGTTAAGGATACAAACAATTCTAGTTAAGTGAATGCATCCATTTACTCTGATGAGAATTTTTATTATTTCAACTTATGTGGTTGAAAAGTCTTTCCAAAAGGTAAGTGTACCTCTGAACCTTTTTAAATGAGCATAATTTAATCCTGTAGATCAGACACTGCCAATGTCATTATATGTGAACAATTCTTTGGGGACAAAATTCAATATAGGAGACAGCTAAATGCAATTTTAAAACACCTCTGGAAGTTTAGTATTGCTTTTCTACAAATATCAGAATAATTTCCTTTCTTTTGTTGCATTTTACCTCATAATTCAGATATAAAATCCATTTAATTCCTGCCTCTGATTTGTGTGATTGAAACTAATTGAAGTGTTAATCTTAGAACAATAGCATGGCGATTTTTCAATAATAAAAGATTAGAATGTGTAACTTATTTGCCCAAAGTTAGTTGGGTTGGAAAATATTTACAGCATGCTTCTCATTCTTGAAGGAATGGTAAAAAACTGTAGAAATGATTAACACGAAGTGGTTTTTTTCTCCTATTCTCCCTGTGCCTAGGATACATATAGTGGGGGAGACAGGAAGTGGAGGTATTTAAAATATGGAATGCTCTGTGTAAACAAGGCAGTGGAGGGTGACACCACAGTACAAAAGAAGGGGCACCTTGAGGGTTAGGAAACCAGAAAAGGCTGTTACAAAGAAATAGTTCCCTATTCTAATACAGAGAGACAGAGACACAGACATAGACAGAGACAGAGACACAGACAGAGGCAGAGACAGAGATTAGATATCTGTGATCAAAGATATATGAAAAGTTGTCTGGAAAAAAATAAAATTTCAGCAACCAAATCACTCAGCAGCAAGACATGCACGCAATGGGAGACGGTTATCGTCCCCACTGCAGGGTACGTGGAGGAGACTCAGAATTGTGATGGTCTGGAGACTGACAGTATAAATATCAGAGAGTAGAATGCTCAGCCGTCTGTCTGGATTTCCTGTGGTTCACTGACATTTCTTAAGGAGATCACTCTTTCTTCAGGGTTAACAAAACAAACCATATTTCATTCTGCATTTAAAATCTAAAGACTGGATTCCAAAATGTTCCCCGGAATGGACTCTGTTCCACTCTAGAAGCTCTGGCACTAACTTGTTTATGTGGATGCCTCCAGAGTGTTAAATGGAATTCGATGAGTTCCTCAGCATATCTGTCTGAAACTCACAAAATAGAGGGGGTTTATGATAGCACTCAACAAGACCATCTACTGATACTTAACTAATTTAAAACAATAATGTATTAGCATCTCTCACAGGTCTGTGCTGAAGGGACCCAGCTGGAAATTTCTTACTTGAGGTCCATTCACATGAGTGCCCTGTCAGCAGTGGAAGCAGTCTGCATGTAGGCAGATTACATGGCAGATTCACAGAGCTGCATGGAAATCCAAGTACAGACTATCTGCCCAGTGTGCTAAGAGATGACAGAGAAGCTTTAAGGCTTCACCCTACTGATCCAGTATCACTCTTGCTGCGTCCCATCGGTTACACAGTACAGACTTGATTCAACATCTGAGAGAACTCAGAGGGCCTGTGCATGGTGGGGTTGGTAAGTCGCCGTCTTGGAGACTACTACTTCTGCGCCTAGCAAAATACTTCAAAGAATTGTATCATATTGCATATCAATCACATGGCTTTATAAGACATTTTACGCTATAGTACTCCTGAAGTCCCCCAGATGTAACTTCTGCAGCATTATAGATTCTGCCTATCTCTGAACTGACTGTTTATAAAGACTCTTTCTTCCTTGCTCCGCAACCAGACAGCCTCTGTGACAATCAGTAATGTGTGTCCAGTTGGTGAGGCTATAGCAACTCACTTATTCAAATGCCGACTTGGATATTGCTGTGAAGGTATTCTGCAGGTGGGATAACATCTACAATCAGCTGGCTCTAAATGAAGGCAAGTAATTGAGATGGATCCACTTGACTTACTTTTCTCATTGCTGAGACAAAATACCTGACACCCAAAATTGAAGAAGAAAAGGTTTATTTTGGCTCACAGTTTATAGAGGTTTCAGTCCATAGCCAGCTGGCCCCAAGGCAGGGTGGCATGGCCAAGGGGCATCAGAGAAGAGAAACAGTCCTTGGCAAACTAGGGCAGGCACAAGACAGCAAAATAGTGAAGGAGCAAGGCTGCAGCAGCCTTCTCTCTGTCCCTCCTATTTCATCCAGGCTGCCCAAACCTTGGGTGGTATCATTCACACACAGGGTGGGGCACCCTTAATCCCAGCATTGCACCTTTAATCTCAATATCACACCCTAGATCCAGCCAGCTCCCAAAAGACCCAAATATGAATGCATGAAGCTTTGGGAGGACATAGATATAAGCCATAACACCACCCAATTCACTAGAAGACACTAAGAATAGAACCCAAGGTTTCCTGAGCAAGAAGAGATTCTCCATAGAGACTGCGAGGAAAACTCTGCAGTGATATGGCCAGTGGTAGCCTGCTTTGCAGCATTCAGACATGTAGACTTTTACAGAATTAACTAGATGGACCCGCAATTGTGTAATCCAAATCTCTGAGATCTTGAGCTGCCGCTCTCATTCTCTCTCTCTCTCAGTCTCTCTTTCTCTCTCTCTCACATACACACACATGATACAGATATCCAGGCTTCATACACTGGTAAAATGCTTACAGATTATGTGAGATGTTAAGTATCATGTTTGGGAAATCTAGACTTCTCCAAAAAGGATCTGAATACATATTAGATTATTTATTAGATTATTAAAGTATGACCTGTTTTTAAAAAGATGAGTTAGAGATAAGCATATTTGGGCAGGAAATATGGTGGGTGTTATGGCTTGTGTCTAGATGTCCCCTCTCCCAAGCCTCGTGCAGTCATAGGTAGGGCTTTATTAGAGGTGATTGGATCTAGAGTGTGTGATGCTGAATTGACTCATGGTGCAGTGCCAGGATCAAGGGCATTAGAATTAAGGGTGTGAATTCTACCGCCCTAAGTAGCGTGAGTAAGATATAAGGGATAGAAAGAGCTCCAGTCATCTCTTATTTCTTTGCTACCTTCTGTTTGCCATGAACTGTTTCTTCTATGTAATACCTGTATGCCACACCACCCTACCTTGGATCCAGTGAACTACAAACTGAAACATCTATAAACTGTAAGCTAAATAAACCTTTCTTCCTTTAACTTTGGGTATCAAGCATTTTATCTCAACCATAAGAAAAGTAACTAAGACAGTGAGTCATTACACAAACAAGTTATCAGTGACACAATAGATGGAGTTTGGAGGCCAAACCCAAATCAAGATATCTCAAGGTGGACCTAAACTGACAGAGACTTGGGGTATAGATCTTAAATTATGGGGTGACACGGAGTTTTAAAGGGAGCCACATGGACAACCCATTGGGTGGGAGGCAGATTCAGATGCTGATCACTTGCCTGGAGACTTTGGTTCCCAGTGACTCATCTTTCCGCAGGGTTGACATTCTTCTCCACCCCTTGCATTTTAGACTTGGCCATGGGACATGCTTTCAACTGCAGCATGTGGGCAAGCAGGCTTACCCAGGCTGAGAAGAAGCCTAGAGCTGATTGCGTTCTGTGACTGCTACTCTTACTCCTGCACTCTGCCATGAGGAAATAAGGAAAGAGATCTCGAATTCTCAGGCAGCATGCTTCCCACATACACCAGTGAGATGACCCACCGTGAGAGATTACAGCTACCGAGCCCAGAGCCATTTACATGGGACCAACCACCATCGGATGTGATACAAGGAAAGCAAACGAACCTTGCCACTGTGTCACTGAGATCTGGGGCTTGTGTCTTTGGCAGTATCACAACACAAAGTACTCCATCTGTTTCATCCTTTGTCCACAGGGACTCTTCTTGCAAAAGTTTACTCCTTGTAACTCTTAAAATTAAAGCTACTTTGAAAGTTTCATGTGTATCCACAAACCTAATAGTAATATCTTTATTATCTTAGAGCCTCCAAGATAAGATAATCTTACATTCGAAGAATCCAGAGAGTCCCGTTAAGAACAGCTGTGTTAAACATATTGACCAAAGTCTTCTCCAGCAATCATAATATGTGCAGCATTAATATTTTAAATTGCTTCTGCTGAAAGGTTAGTCCTCTAACACCCTTCTAGCTTACCAATATCCTGTAGGGAAATTAAAGGAAGGTTAGGCTTAGCAGAACTCGGACTCAATGAAATATCTTTAAAATATTTTTTAGAAGATATGACAGACAATATGCAGCTGAGGAGTTAAAACAATAATGCAGTTCATAATACAATAAAAGAGCTGGAAAATGAAACTCTTGCAACAGGTTTTATGGCAAGAACTTTATGATTAAAGAAGTCATTTGATCCTATCCTCATGGCTTCGAATAACCCGTTTGATTTTTGAAACTAGAAACTCAAATTTGGCCTCATTTGTACTGTCAAGAGGAGTAAGTCAGAGAACAGGTGTGCCTGGGGGCACCCAGAAACTGAGTGCGCCCTGCTGAATTAGGCAGCAGTTAGAATGCTCTGCAGAATATGGTGTTGAATTTCAAAATAATTCTAAAAGATCAAAATGCTCCATTTATGTTTTAGTCTCTCTTTTCATACAAGTCTTACTTTAGAAAACAGTTTCAGAAGTAATAACACAAAGGACTTCCAATATCCTATGGCCTGATTTCATCCATTGTGTCTATTTTTAGTTATAAATATTTTTATGAAAAATTTGTGAGTAAATTTGAGACACTTTATTCTTGCCTTTAAATATTTGTGTATATTTCCTAGAAGCAAAAACCATTTTATCAGAAACTTAGTAAAATGATCAAAATTAGGAACTTCAATATTGCTGTAATATTACAATCTAGTCCACAGTGCATATTCAAATTTTTATTATCACCTCCCTCGTGTCTTTCAAAGCCATCATTTCTCCCTTTCTGGACAGTTGCTTTTTGTTGCCATGTCTCTTTAGTTCCCTTTAGCCATGAAGGCCTTCTTAGCTTTTCTTTGTCTTTCTTGGCCTTGAAAATTTTTTTAAGACTACAAGCTGGTTATTTTGTGTGGAATCTCTCCGTGTGGGGTTTTTGTGTGTGTGTATGTGGCTTTGTTTTGTTTTGTATGAAACAGAGTCTCGCTATATGGTTCAGACTGCCCTTGAATTCACAGCGATCCTCCTGCTTCAGCCTTCCAATTGCTGTGATTACAGGAGTACACCACCACGTCCAGTTTTCTTCATAATGAGTTTCAATTAATCCAGGTAGCAGGACTAGCAGAGAAGGAATATTGTCTTGTTCTCGATTCATGACCTTGGGCAGCCATAATCTTGCTTCATTTCAACATAAAGGACGTGAACTTGATCACTCTGTGTCTGTCAAGTTTGAATACTATAAAGTTATTACTTTCCCCTTTGTACTTCCTAGGTAGGGAAGTAGTTTATTATGTGTATAAACTATTTCTCATTAAAGTTCCATGCACTACTGTTAGCATCTCTTGATAAATTCTAAGTATATTCTCTCCGCATTTGTAAGATGAAGTTCAACTGTAAGAAAAAATTTCCTCTTTTCACTGATCTATATATAGACGTACAGATGCGTGATAGATGTATTAAAATATATATGTACGTGTGTGTATATATCAGTATAGACTTACAGAAATTTATTCACTGAAGTATAATCCTTTATTACTATTATATATTTGATGATTAAATTGTCTCAGATTTGGCTAATAGCTGTTAAGGGCTTTCTTTCTTTCTGACCCCTGGTTTCTTCAAGTGTAATGTGATCTCTAGAGACCAAGACGTAAGCACAGACAGGGATGCCCCTCTGTCCAGGCCTGAGAGCCAACAGGCCCAGGAAACTCACACATGTGTACAACAGTGGCTTTGTTCCAGTCCTTCCAGCTCAGGGACCCACACAAGACATAGTCCAGACAAGATTCAGTACTACCTTCCCAGGTCCCGGGGTCTCCAACACCTTTACTCGCCCAAGGTCAGCAGGTAACCGGGAGACAAGTAGAATACTTACAGAATTGTAGACCCAGACCCTGCAAAATTCAGACCCAAGAACTGGAGTTGAATACTGTAATGGTTTTTTGTATTTTTTTTTATTTTGTTAGTGCATGTTTGCAGTACATAAAGTTTACATTCATCTTATGGAGTACTTAACATACTTTCATTTTTTTCTTCTTCTGCTCCCATCCCTTTCCTTCCTCCATCTCTAGATACCCTTTTCCCATTTTCATTATTTTTATCATTGTTTTTATTATTACTTATCAGTTTCACGTTTGTGTGATATGATTACATTCATTGTGGGTATTCGGTACATGCACATGACACGTGTTAAATCTCTTCACGTGCCCTCCCCCTCACCTCTTTCTCTCAAGCCCCTTCCTGCTTACAAGGAGATACGGCTCTCTGATTCCTTTTATCACCCTATTATTTCACTCTTTATTTGTACTTTGCATTACTCAAATGAGAAAAACCATATGGTATTTAAACTTCTGTGTCTGATTTACTTCACTTAACATTACATTTTCTAGGTAAATCCATTTTCCTACAAATGTCTAGAATATATGCTTCTTGATAGCTGAGTAGTACTCAGCTATATATAGATGCCGCATTTTCTTTATCAGTTCATCTGTTGGTGGATATATAGGCTGTTCAAGGACTTAGCTTTATGAATTTTGCTGCTATAAACATTGGTGTACATACATGTATCGCTATAATACCATGTCTTTAGCTCTTTGGGGGATACCGAGATAGGGAACACAGCTAGGTCAAATGGAATTTCTGTTTTTAGTTTTTTGAGAAATCTCCATATTGATTTCCATAATGTACCAGTGTACATTCCCACCAACAATGAAGAAGGATTCCTTTTTCTCACCGAGGTCATGACAATATTTGTTATTGTTTGATTTCTTGAGAATGACCATTCTTTCTGGTATAAGATGAAATCTTAGTATTTTTTTAATTTTCATTTCTCTAGTGACCAAAGATTTTGAACCTCTTTTTATATGTTTATTGTCCATTTGTATTTCTTCTTTTAAAAACTGTCTTTGAATTTCTTTTGCTCATTTTTTCCTTAGGTCTTTTATTTTGAATAGTCTAATTTTTTTTAGTTTTTTTATATATTCTAGATATTAGTCTTCTATCTGAGGAATATCTGGCAAAAATGTTTTCCCATTCTGTAGGTTATCTCCTTTGTTTCTTTTACTGTGCAGAAGATTTTTAATTTGATATAAAATCGTTGACTATCCTATGACTTCAAGAGTTTTTCCTATTTTATCTTCCAGTATGTTAGTATTTCTATTTTAATATTTAGATTTTTGATCTACCTTTGATTTTAGTTAACCACTTAAAGATATGGATCCAGCTTCAATCTTGTATATATGGGTTTTCAGTTTCCCCAGAACCGTTTTCTGAAAAGGTTATCTTTCCTCCAGTATATGTTTTTGAGCCCTTTGTCAAAGATCAAATAGCTGAATCTATCTGGGATTATTTGTGTGTCCTCTATGCTGTTCCATTGATCCAAATGCATGTTTTTATGCCAATACCATGCCATTTTTATCACTATAGCTTTGTAGTATAACTTAAAGTCAAGTATTATGATGCCTCCTGCTTTGTGCCTCTTGCCCAGGACTCCTTTTGCTACTGTGGGACTCTTCAGATTTCACATGAATTTTGGCTACTGTGGGACTCTTTGGATTCCACATGAATTTTAATATTGTTTTCTCTAGTGATGTGAAGTATGCTATTGATATTTTGATTGGGATTTCATTGGCATTTTCTCACCAGTGTCTACCACCATTGGCATATGCGTAAGTGTCCTGTTGGATGACTTGAACTACCACTGGTTACCTATTTAACATCAGACAATGAAATTCAAATCAGAGCCTCCAGGCAGCAACATATACAAATTATGGCCCAATCATGAAGGTGTTAAATCTATATATCAGTTTTGAAAGTATGGGCATCTCAACAGTATTGATTCAGGAACAGGGAATATTTTTTCATTTTCTGATGTCCTCTTCAATTTCCTTTTCCAGAGTACAGTACTTTTCATTATAGAGGACTTCTACTTTCTTAGTTAATGCCTAGGTATTTAATTTTTCTTAATACTATTATGAATGGTATTTTTTCCTAATTTCTTTCTCACTGTGCACATTACTGGTGTACAATAACTACAGATTTTTGTGTGTTGATTTTCTATACTACTACATTGCTGAAATTGGTTAAGAATTCTTTTGCTATATTTTTGGAACCTTCCATGTAGAAGATCATGTTATCTGCAAATAATGATAATTTGACTTCTTCCTTTCTTAAGTGTATCTCTTTTATTTCTTGCCTGATTGCTCTGGCTAGTATTTTGAGTACTATATTGAACAGAAGTGGTGATGGCAAGCATCTTTGCCTTGAACCTGATTTTAGAGGAAAAACATTTTAATTTTTTTCCTTATTCAATATGATGTTGATCATTGGTTTGTCATAAATGGCTTTTATCAGATTCAGGTAAGGGCCTTCTGAACCTACTTTCTTCAGGGATTCTGTCATGAATGGGTGTTGGATTTTGCCAAAAGTTTTTCTGCTTCTATTCATATTACTGTGTGGTTTTTGTCCTTGCTTCTCTTTATGTGGTGTGTAACATTTATTGATTTACATAAGTTGAACCATCCTTGCAAGCGTGGGATGAAACCTACTTGATCTTGACATATGATCTTTTTGATGATCTGTTCCATTCTATTTACCAATATCTTATTGAGGATTTTTATATGTATTTTCATTAGGTGCATCATGATAGTTTTTTAGAAAAGGGGCATTATGAGGTGTGTAATGCCCAGGTTTTCTTTTGGATGATGAATTATTGATTTTAATTTTACAAGTTTCACTGTATTAAACAATGTGTACTTAATAGGAAAATAAAATTTCTGAAAAATAGCAGAAATAAATTCCTATGTAATGAACAATGAAAATACAAACAGAACTCTACCTCAGAAATAATCTTTGATTTAACTATCACACTTGAAACAGTCTTCATATGTTACAATGGCATGCTCCATACACAAGTCTTCCTTGCAATAGTAATATGTGCCCTTAGCTTTCTTTTCCTGATTGGCAGCCCATAGCTGTTACCTCTCTTGTCTCCCTATTATATTAAACAATATACATCTACCAGGAAAATCAAATATCAATAAAATAAAATATTAAATACATAATGAGTGTTTGGAATAAATATCAGCATGTGTTTGCTCACTAAATCTTAAAAAAAAAAAAGAAAGAAACAAAGTCAGTCCTATGTGAACTACAATGAGAATACAAATAGAACTCTACCACAAAAATAATCTTTACTTCAATTATCACATCTAAGACAGTTTGAACAGGACATCAGCATGTTCTATATACAAGTATCTGTTACACTGACAACACTTATGTTTTATTTTTCTGTCTTCTTTAGTAGGCCATACTTAACATCTTGTTGGTCTTCCTGTTTTCTTAGAAGGTTCTTGTGTCATTTCACCTGTCTATTCACTGGTCATTTCCAGGACTCTTTTGCAGAGGCCTTTGAGCAGTTACATATTACTCTTCTTCTCTTATAATTGGTCATTTATCAATTCCAGTCCCAATCCTCTGAGAAAATTTCTCTGTGATATTTTGTTGTTGTTTTCTTTGTAAACTGTGAAACTATTTGTGGCATGCTTAGGATCCAGTAAAACAAAACCATTGACATCGTATCTTCTGCATAACTCGTCAGCAGCTACTCCACCTTTCATTTTGTAAAGTGTGACCATTTCTGGCTTTATTCATGTTCAGGATTCACTATAAATGTTTTTCTGTTGTTGTTTGAGGTTTTTTTTTTTTCACTTTTTTTAATTGTAAAGAGAGCAAAACAAAACAAAACAGAATGAAG
>RJWT010017470.1:0-19338 GCA_004365215.1 Cuniculus paca | reverse complement strand
AACATACTAGATTAATTATATGTAAGTTAACATACATACATATATACATACAAAATAAATGTATGAAACAGTAAAGGTATATCAAATATTATCTTATATATTGACTTCTGAAGGTATTGTAATATAGCTAATTTACCCTTTCCAGAAGAAAGACTATTAGGGAAGTGGGAAATTTGGAGTGTAACCTGATTTGAAGATTCACTTTTTCTGGATTGATCCTACATCCTTCTAGGCGAATCCCTATTTTAAGTGCCTGATTCACTGTGATAAGCTGTAAACCATGTCCCTTTACTTTGACCTCAATGTGACCTATATTTGTTGTTGCCAGAGCACAGCGACAGCCAGGGCTTCACCCTCAAACACCAAACAAGAACAGGAGGTACAGCCGTCGTTCCTGGGATGCTCAGATCCGGCAGTGGAGAAGAGCCCTACATACCTGGGACCCCCCCAGTCAGCCTCTTCAGGGCAAGGGGACTGGAGGGTGTGTTTGGCATTCCTGGTTCCTTCTATGAGTGGTGGCTGAGTCCCACCACTGCCCACTTTTGGCTTTTATTGGCTTTTACTGCATGTGTATGTGCTCTCTGACTCTGCTGCCTCTGTAGGCAGGGAAAGGAGAGTCCCTTAGAGCCCACCAATTCTACATCTTTGGATGACGTCCTGGATGACTGGCTCCAAGCCCTGGAACCCTCAGAGAATCTGGATGGAGGCCAGAAGGGGGTCAAGGTAGTATTTTCTGCTGAAAGTCATTGGAGCAGGGTCATAGATGGGGTCTGAGTCACTAGGGCACAATTAAGGTGGCAATCAAAGAAATGGCCCAAGAATAAAAGAATGAAGAGGGAGCAGCAGGAAAAAGTAGCAGGACATGAGTTTTAAAAATTGTGAACTCAAGTGGCAAAATAATATTTAATTATGGGCAGGAGTATTGGGCTGCATTTTGTGACTTTATTTTTGGTGGTAATAGAGGGTGTATCTAGGGCCTCACGTACGCTAGCAAGCACTCTAGCACTGAGCAGCACCCCTAGGTCTTTTTATTTTTATTTTTGGTACCAGGAAACCAACTCAGGACCTCGTGCTTGCCAGGCAGCTGCTTGCTTGCTTGCTTGCTTGTTCTTTCTTTTCTTTCTTTTTGTACTGGGGATCAAATTCGAGGCCTTGTGCTTGCCAGGCAGGCACTTGTGTCACTGAGCTATATTCCCAGCCAGGCTTTTTATTTCTTAAGGCCTCACCGAATCTAACTTGTGAACTCCCTCAGCCTACTGATGAGCAGGGATTACAGATATGCACCATGGCTCTGCGCAGAGATTTTTTATTTTTTTATTATATGTTTGAAATACATAATAATTAATTCATCTTGGGAACTTGGTACATACATACACACATCAAATCTTGATCATTTTTACTGCCTTCCACCCCTTTCCCAGAAGCCCCCTTCCCATCTCCATGAGTTCTACTTCTCTGTTTTCTACCATCTCTTTTATTTTTCTCATTAAATTATTTATATTTTGGGTTTCTCATACATGAAAAAACCATGTGATATTTAATCTTCTGTGTCTGATTTATTTCACTTAGAATTATGGTCTCAAGACCTATCCATTTGCCCACAAATGAGTGAAATTTATCCTCTTTATGGCTGAGTAGTACTCTGTTGTGTGTACATGTACCACCCCTTCTTTATTCATCGAGAAACTGTTTTATCTTTTTTTTCTTCTATTTTAGTCTTGATGAAAGGAAGTATAACTTTCCTTTGAAATGAGTCCCGAGACCTGACTTGTAGTGTTTTTTTTTTTGGTACCAGCGATGGAACTCATGACCTCACACTTGCCAGGCAGGCGCTTATGCGCTGAACTAAATCTGTGGCCCTGACTTGTAGTGTTTTTGAAAACATTTGTTTTGCAGATTTTTAAGTGTCTGTTTCTTCTGTTGTTTTGTTCTGTTGTAACTGAGCCAATGCTAACTTAACTTCACCCATTTAACTTAAGAAAGTATGATTGGTAATAAAAGGGAAGCAGCCTAGTGTGAAAAGCAAGAAGCTTGCAGTCTCAAACTTTTGATATAAACTTTGCCTATCAAATAGGCAGTCATTTAACCTCTTAGGCAGTTTCAGTTTGCAGATAAGAAGATAGTTTTCATTCAAGTGTAGGCAAAAATAAGGCATATATTTAAAAAGTATATATTCAAAATATGTAGCACAATCCCTAACACATAATACATACAATTAAACTTTAATTGAGGTGATGAACCTATGGCATGTGTGCTGCAGTGGACTGTGTGTATCAGTGAAAGCTCTAAAAGGTTTGCCATTACTGAAAAGGAAATCATGTCACCCACATATCATGGCTATTGGCTATGCTTTTTCTCTTTGCTAAAAGGAAACTGCAGTGAAAAATAAATCTTTGTTCCCATTTTTTTGTTTCTTTTTGAGATAGGTCTCACTATGTAGTTCAGACAGGCCTGGAACTCTCCATGATCCTCCTGCCTCAGCCTCCAGAGCGCTGGGATTGCAGTCATACACCACCACAGCTGGTCCATTTTCTTCATTAATATCTTACTTTTCTTTCTCTTCCAGTTTGCAGACTTGGTGGCTCCAATTTCCTGCCCTCTCAGGCTCAGTGAGGAAGACAGCGAACCACCTGTCCCAGACTTGGCAGAAAACATTTAGAGAAAACATGTCTTTCAGGGGACTTGCTAAATGTGATAGTGAAGTCCCTTGTGTTAATACTTCCTGAACAATAAGAAAAAGAAAAGAAAGAAAGAAAGAAAGAAAGAAAGAAAGAAAGAAAGAAAGAAAGAGAAAGAAAGAAAGAAAGAAAGAAAGAAAAGAAAAGAAAAGAAATTAAAACTCTGCCTTACAAAGAGATGACAACATGAAGGCATTGTTTAAAACCTCTTCTTTTTCTTTCTTCTTCTTTTGTCTGTCTGATGGTGAGACTCATGTTTACAGAAGAGCCAAAAACTATCTAATTTCTTCACCTACTTAAGTCTACATTCCGTCTCTTTAAAAGGGACTTGAACTCTAACTGAGGTGGGAGGTGGTGGTAGTAGTGAAGACTTAATAAAAAGGTGGTTTCCTCTTCCTGAAGAGGAAATATAGTGCCGTCAACATCGTTTGTCTATCTGCCTTTTTCCTCCCTTTCCGTCTTAAGGAAAGTGGTCCAGCTGTAACCATCGTACCCCCACCCCACCCCGCGCAAGCAACTGAACCGTCTATGATGTCATAATCACAATCCCATTACCTCATCCTGCTGGGGGGGAGGGGGGAGGGAGGAGAGGGAGTACACAGCCCTCGACCCTCCTCAGCTATAGAAAGTGTTCTGGGTAAAGGCAAATTACAGAACCAAGTGGGCACACCCTCGTAATCGTTATAAGTGCTGGGTTTATAAGGTTCGAGCAGATCCGGCAGCTGAAAAGAGGGTCCAAGGACTCAGAGCAGGCCCTAATCGGCGTTTGGACTACATTTCCCAGGAACCTTCACGCCGCGGACCGGTCCTTTGTTGGAGGAGAGGGGGGGTTCTTTCAGAAAGGTGGCCGTGTCGCGCCGAACAGGAGAGCAGGTGAGAGGCACAGTGTCTGATTCTATTAAGTGACCTCGACGGAGTAAGAGGTTGCAGCTGGGTCGATTTATGGATGAAGGGCGGGGACAATGGCTTTGTTTACCTTCGTCCGATATGGCCTCCCCCGCGAGTTCCAAGATATGCCTCTAACTGGGTCCGTCCACTTTCCGCGATAATTTGGAGGGGTGACTCGTTAGGGACGGAACCACTCCGTCCCTAAACCAAAGCGCCTCGCGCATTCACGACCGAACTAGACTAGGAAGACTTTAAGAGACAAACGACGCAGGGCTTGGGCCTCAGCGGGCGGTTTACGGGGATTCTGTGAACAAGAGCGGTCCCCCTACTCTCCTCAGTGGCCCGTTGGTTTGTGCCGGCGCCTTTTAAGGGCACCGTGGGGCGAACGGAGCGCTCAGAGCTGCTCCGGCCGCGGCCCTGGGAGCTGAAGGAGCCGTGGTAGGTGGCGGAGGGCAGGTGGCGCTGGGGCCTCGGGGCGGGCATCTCGACTGTCCCTCCCTTCTGCTTCCCCTCCCCCAGCTCTGCCGCCCGCGCGGCCAGGCCTCGCAGGCCGCCTCTAAGGGGAGAGCACGGGACCCGGTGGGGGAGGGGGTGGCGGAGTGCTAAGTCCCAGACCCTCCCATCCCCTGCGTCCTGAGTTCGCTTCCCGCGGCCCTATGATGGAACTGGAATGGGAAGAGGCGAACGACAGTCCCCCCCTCAGCGAGCCTTGGTACCCCCCCGGGGGGCAGCGTGAGCCCCGTGCCCCACCCCGCGGGGACAGGCAGGGCAACAGAGAGAGAGATTGAAAATTGGAGGGGGCTTAGCCGTTTGCTTCTTTATCGGAGCGGGGGAGGGGTGCTCGCCACTTGTCACCCCTTATCCCCACCAAAGCCTGTAAGGAGGAAGAGCTTTCAGGTCCCCACTTACCTGCTCCTGTACCTCTCCGCCTCTTTCATGTTTTCTTTCAGTCTCCCCCAGAGGTCTGGGGCTGGGACCTGGGGGAAAGATCCCTAAGGGATTTGTGGCTCTCCTGTCCCTTGGCCTGACTTGATCCTAGGTTGTTCGGGTTTCAGCACAACCTCAGCATCCCTGAAACACGAGTGTCAGAGGTTACTGCCATCCAATAGGAGAGGAAGAGGGGAGTCCAATCTTTATTTTAGGGGGTTTATGCTGAAGAGAGGGCCTGGACTGAGAATTAGGCCTGGTGGGGTTGCTGGGAGGGCCTAGCGGCCTGCTGCTCTCTGAAGGGCTGAACCCCATACTAGTTGTTAAGCTGAGAAGTTTTAACGTGTTTAGTGAACGTTCAGGGCTGTCTCTACCCCTCAGATATACAAAATGGAAGGGGAAGGAAGGCGGCAAGAGAGGGCTTCTTACACTTTTTTCAGTGCCTGGTTGAGAAAGAGGAGGCCCCTCGCAGAGCTGGTTTGCCTTCTTTTGTGTCCTGGTTTGATTCCTTATGGCTTCCATTCTGTTCCCCCTCTCTTCTGGCCTGTTTTAGGAAACTCAGGCTCAAAGTATCAGTTGCATGGTGGTAGTTGCATTGTTCCAATTACCGCTGTGTGTGGCCACATCCCAACAATTAAAATGCAGAAAAACACAAAATCACTCTCTTCACTTGATCCTAGAGAGGGCTGCGTGTTTGCTATTTGTCCAAATGCCTCATGGAAAGCTTGAAAGAGTTTGTTTCACTCCTTGCTCCCCACAGCTGGTCAGCCTGAGGCCTGGGGTCTCCAGGGTAGAAGCCTGCAGTTAGATTCCCTCTCTGGTTCATCTTTGAGGGCAGAGTTAAGGAACCAGGAGCAAAAGTGATAATAAATTTTAGCTTCTGCCACAGAAACAGGGGAAGCAGCCCATGGGAACTCTCGGAAAGCTGGAACTTTGTTCAGGGTGGTAGGGATAATTATGCATGAAAACGATAGTTAACAATGATGATTGATTTCTGCACCTTTCTTCTAAAGGACTCCAAATACACCCAAGTGTATTTCTTTGTGCTAGTGTGTGGCCTCCCTCTGAGGTAGAAATAGGGTAGAGATAATTCCCTCTATTGTAGAGGGTGATCTGCCCCCAAGGTCACGGAAGGAAGAGCCATCCCAGGCTCCCTTTCCTTGGTGAGCAGGTGAGAGAGGGTGGCATCCAGCCAGAAAGACAGAGCCTGTTGTCTTCTTCATCTTAATGATATCATTGCTTCTGGGATGCTGAGGCTTTGAAGAGCAACAAACAGGAGGGATGAGGAACAGCCGTCTGTGTACTCTTGATGTTTACAGGCTGGATGGTATGTTTTTGTACACTGAGATTTCGTACTCATTTCAGTGACAGATTAAGATTACTGTGCCCATTTTACATATAGGTAAACTAGAGACTATAAAGCAGTTAACCCAAACTGTCTCAGCAAATTGAATTAAGACTTCAGTTTCTTGATTGATCATTCTACTAGCTGATGCTGCATAAACTCTGGTGAGCTATCTGCCTGCTAGTAATTTCTGGAAATAGGTAGAACAAAGTTAAGACACTATGTTAACTTTCCCTCTGTCCTCCAGCAAGACCCCTAAGGCAACTATGTGGGCTTTGAAGCCTGTTCTCTGATAAGAGTTAGTTTACTGCTATCAGAAAGAGACTAAGAGAAAGATTTTTTTTGAGACGGGGTCTTGTTAAGAAGTCCAGGGTGGCCTTGAACTCACTGTGTAGCCTAGGCTAGCCTCAAACTTGTGGTCAATCCTCCTGCCTCAAACTTCTGAATGCTGGGGAGGAAGAATCTTAGTTGAATGAAGTCACAGAGTTGTTTTCAGTATCTGTAGAGTTCAAATGTAATCAGAATTATCCTGAACATTTTTTTCTTGCCCCCCCCATACTAGGAATTCAGCCCAGGGCCTTCACACCGAACTACATCCCCAGCCCTCATTTTTATTTTATTTTTGGAGATAGGGTCTTACTTATGTAGTTCAGGCTGGCTTTTAATTCACTATGTAGCCTGGGCTGGCCTTGAACTCAAGGTAGTTCTCCTGCTTCAGCCTCCAAGTGTTGGAATTACAGGTGTATGTCTGTATCCAGCAAAAACAAGTGACAGATTTGTTAGATACCTATGTATTTTTTTTTCTTGCAGTGCTGAGGGTCAAACCCCAGACCCTACACATGCTAGACAAATGCTCTACTAGTGAGCTCCTCAGCTCCCCTTTTTTTAATTTTTAATTTTGAGAGTTTCTCACTAAGTTGCCCAGGCTGGACTTGAACTAGTGATTCTTTTGCCTAAGCCTCCCAAAGTGCTGGGATTACAGGTATGTGTCACCAAGTCCAGCTTCTCATTTTATAAGAGAATATTCATAATACTTATTGAAAAATAATTCTGTATCAGCTGTTCAGGCTATAGGAGGATATAAAATCCTGTTTACTCTGATTGGTTTGTTTTGAGACAGGGTCTCACTATATAGTTCAGGATGGCCATGAACTCACAGTGATCCTTGTGCCTCAGCCTACTGAGTGTGGGCATTACAGGTGTGTGCTACTATACCTGGCTGGTCTGGTCTTTTCTGATGCACAAAGTCATGCCTATAAGCATTGCTCCTCCCTGTACTCTTGTTTCTGTAGTTTAGGAGAATACCTCTTGGCTTCTACCTAGAAGATAAAAGAATCAGGCCAGTCAGGATGGAAATAACCATTTGGGCATCACTCTCTCTCACTTGAGCTGTTTACTAAGTGGTGCTGGTATTCCAGGTAGAAAGCAGAGCATGAGCCAGGTTAGGAGTAAATAGGTTTCAGTTTGCTTGCCAAGATCAGAATGTTTTTGAGGCTGTGTTTAGGTTTAGCAGGAAAGAGCTGTGATCGATTAATGATGTCTGCCAGAGGCCTGGCATAGGGGTGCTGTGGTATATGTGCCATACATTTTCCATCTCCGGACTAGGTACATCTCTAATGTCACTTGGGACTGGTCCCTCTGTAATTGGCAGACTCA
This sequence comes from Cuniculus paca, assembly GCA_004365215.1. Classification (NCBI taxonomy): domain Eukaryota; kingdom Metazoa; phylum Chordata; class Mammalia; order Rodentia; family Cuniculidae; genus Cuniculus; species Cuniculus paca. The sequence continues at coordinate 11,844 of RJWT010017470.1, read as the reverse complement.
GCAGGCATGACTGGAGAGGGAAGTCCCAATGGTGCTAGAATGGTGCTGCAGTGGCAGAAGACGGCTCACAAGTGAGGTCTGGAAGAACAACAGGGAAGACATCCATCATTTGCTCCAAAGTGTGCAAGTCAGATCCTGGGGAGAATCATGATAACTCTGATCACTGAGCAGCTACAGAAGCAGACTCTGGATGAGCTGAAATGCACACGCTTCAGCATCAGTCTGGTAAAAGACCAGTCTTCCTGCTTCTCTGTGACCCCTTCCCCCTTTTTTCTGAGGCTGTTTGTTGCTACTGTTTTGCCCTTGTCCTGTGTTGTATGAATCATTGTACTTATACTGGAAGAGGCCACTAAAGGCTCACAACCCAGCCCAAAAGGAAGGGGGCAGGGATTTTTCCAATGATAGAGAAGGGATGTCAGAAACTTGGGTGGAGAAGGGTGTGAGGAATTGGAAGATACGGATTTAGTCACTAACTTTGGGAAGACAAGAGAACACTTAGGAGACTCTAACACCCCTGGAACCCATGAATTGCAGGGAAAAATTGGAGAGGACTTTCTAGAAATCTGTCAGTGTGTCCTGAACCTGAATTATGATGAATATTCTCTCTCTCTCTTAGCCTTTGCCTGATCATGCAGACATCTCCAACTGTGGGAACCCTTTCCAGCTTGTGTCTGGTAAGGTATCATGTGTGTATCATGTATGTGTGTTTGCTCATGTCCCTGTCTGTACATTTCTCACATTGGATACCAATGACCAGAATTAACTAGCCTAGCTCTAGAACGTTCTTGCCAGAGGATCACTTTGAGATCACATTTGTTTCCATTTTACTGTCCCAGCATATGTTATGTTCTTTTTGCTTTTAAACTTATGGGGACTTTTCTAATCAAATTGTTTTGAATAGGCAATACATTTAGAAATTTAGAAATTTTAAAGTAACAACAAAAACGTTATACTGTAAAAGTCTTCTCTTGCTCTCTATCTACTGAGCTCTTGCTGCCTCCCTAAAAGTAACTGCTGGATTAGGGGCCTAGTGGTAGAATGCTTGCCTTGCATGTCTGAGACCCTGAGTTTGAAACCTGCACTCGAAAAATAAAAAAGTAACTCCTGTTACTCTTTTCTTGTGTATCAACCCTAATTTCTTTATATAAGTAGAAATATATCATATTTAGTCTTATTCCCACTTTTCTAATATAAAAGGTTATATATTATGTGTCATTCTGTGCCTTTATTTTATTTTTATTTTTTTCAGACAGGGTTATGCTGTGTAATTCAGGGTAGCCTTGAACTCACTATGTAGTTCAAGCTGGCCTTGAACTCATGGTGATCCTCCTGCCTCAGCCTCCTAAGTGCTAGGATTACAGGTGTGCACTACCACGCCTGCCCTGTGCCTTTATTAAAAAACTTAATGCAGCTAGGAGATTTTTCTCTGTCAGTATGCTGAGCATTTTCTTCTTTCATGTGGCTGCATATTCTTACACTGAATGAATGGATGTGCCAATTTATTTAGCCAATCTCCTACTATGTCTATTTATTTCTGGTCTTCACTGCATAAAACTAGTGAATCACCTCATAAATAGGTCATTTTTCACATGTGAAAATATACCTGAGGTGTAAATTCCTAGATAATGAATTAATCAAAGGGCCTATCATTGTAGGCATAATGAGTAGACAACTAGAACTCCCTAAGACATGCTGCTGGGGTGTTCTGCGTCTTGTTTTGTTTTTCTGGGATACCTGACAAGGGAAATGAGTTGGCAAAACCATGTTCATTCAGTGTGTTCCTGCTGTTCGTTAAATATTGCTGAGTTTTAGGTTTTGTGCCACAAGGACTCATGAGCCCTGCCCTCTTGGAGGTTAATAGGGCGAAGAGTTATTGACCAGATAGAGTTAGGTATGAATTTTGCCAATATTGAGTCTGACTTCATGTACTTGTCATTTGCTCCAAATATCCAGCCCTCTGCAGAATTCGAGCCAGCTAGCCAGTGGAGCTTGGAGTAGGTGCTTTGTCCCTTAGTGAGCTATCTCCCAAAAGTCACAGTTTTGGTTGGAATGCAGTGAATGAGAATCATTCTTTTCAGCCCCCTCTTAGTTCCTCATCTGTTTGTCCTTAAGAGAAGGGAATCAGAGTATGTGGGTGGCCAGACACAAAGGAACATGAGCATCACAAAGTCTTAGTGTTTCCCAAGCACAGGTTCCAGCATTGAAGGCCTTCCCCACCCTGTTTACCTTCTCTATGCATTAAAGTGATCTCTTACCTACTTGATTACCTCTTTTGGCAGCCCTGACTCCCATCTTGGTCCTGTTAACATGCGAGAATGGAAAAGGCCAAAGAAAGAGAGCATAGGTTCGCTTTTCAGAACCCACGTGGGAGCAGGGACTAGCGATTGGCAGATAGTGCCAGGTGTTGTTTCTTTTGACTTGTTTTACCTGTGAAAAGGAGTGGCAGGCAGGATATGAAATATGCTTTTGACTCCAGGTGATTGCACACAATGGAGCTGGTATAGCATAGAAACTTAGTCTTGGCCTCAGAAGACCTGGGCTTGCCTCTTACCTTGGTCATTGCTTTCTGTGTAATTTTTTTTTTTTTGTCTTTTTAACACAGGGCCTCATTATGCAGGTCAGGCTGGCCTTGGGCTCACTTTGTAGCCCCGGCTGGCCTTGAACTTGCAATGATCCTCCTGCCTTGCCTCCCAAGTGCTGGGATTACAGAAGTGTACCACCACTCCCAGTCTTTTTTTCTGTGTGATTTTTAGCAAGTTACGCAACTTTTTTTGTCTGTGAAATGAGGATAATCACAGTGCCTACCTCATGGAGGTTTTTGGGAAACCCCAGGAAGTGCTCAGTACATCGTGTGGCATATACACTTAAAAAAAAAGTGTTAGCTATCATTAATACTATTTTAATTGCTAATATTTTCCAGAAGGTGCTTCCTGGAGGGGCCTTTCCCACTGTTCCTGTGCTGAGTTCCAGGACAGCCTCAACTTCAGCTACCACCCCTCAGGCTTGAGCCTGCACCTCAGACCACCTAGTCGGGGAAGCTCCCCACAGGAGCAGCCCCTCTCCCAGGTCCTAAGCCCTGAGCCCCCAGACCCAGAGAAGCTTCCTGTGCCCCCTGCTCCTCCATCTAAGAGGCACTGCCGCTCACTTTCAGTGCCCGTGGACCTGTCTCGCTGGCAGCCAGTGTGGCGGCCCGCCCCCTCCAAGCTGTGGACTCCCATCAAGCACCGGGGCAGTGGTGGAGGGGGTGGGCCACAGGTGCCTCACCAGAGCCCCCCGAAGCGGGTCTCCAGCCTCAGGTTCCTCCAAGCTCCCAGTGCCTCTTCTCAATGTGCCCCAGCCCACAGACCCTACAGCCCTCCTTTCTTCAGCCTGGCCCTGGCCCAAGATTCTTCTCGACCCTGCGCCACCTCCCCTCAAAGTGGCTCGTGGGAGAGTGATGCTGAGTCCCTGTCACCTTGCCCACCCCAGCGGCGCTTCTCCCTGTCACCCAGCCTGGGCCCACAGGCAAGCCGTTTCTTGCCTTCTGCTCGGAGCTCCCCTGCATCCTCCCCAGAGCTGCCCTGGCGACCTCGAGGTCTCCGAAACCTTCCCCGAAGCCGCTCACAGCCTTGTGATCTGGATGCCCGCAAAACTGGGATCAAGCGGCGCCACGAAGAGGACCCCCGGCGTCTGCGGCCTTCCTTGGACTTTGACAAGATGAATCAGGTGGGGTCTTGGATGGGCATTGGGAGGTTCTTTGTACTTTTTTTTTTTTTTTTTGTGGATTGGGTCTTGTTATGTAATTCAGGCTGGCCTTGAACTCACTATGTAGCCCAGGCTCACCTCAAACTCGAGGCCTCCTTAGTGCTGGGATCACAGGTGTGTGCCACCATGCCCAGCTGTTCTTTTAAGCTGTTGCCTGGCTCCACACCCTCCTGGAAAGGCCTCTCTAGAGTTCTTTTCTGTCTGAGCTTTTCTAAGGTTTGCATGGAACTATTCTAGTTTTAGTACTGAAAGTCTCCTGTCCTCAATTTCCCAGAGAAACTGATGTGAGGAGCATGTTAAATCTTTTGACAGGGATTCTAGATTGTCCTGCCACAGGCTTCTTCCTCCCAAGAATGCATCTGCCATTAAAAATCTCATCACCAGTGCCCCACTCCTGCTCAGGACTGGTTTTGCCACTTGCCCCCCACTGCTTCAAGTGGGCCTGTAAGGGTTAAGCTGGATGGGTTGACATTGTTCATCTGTTCAGCAAATGTTTTCTGGCTTTCTAGTGTGAATGCAGTTATTGTATGCACTTGCCCACTTGTTTCATAGTCATCTTTTAGATTATTAGGTTACCAACCTCTTTGAATTGCTTCTTGGCCTTTTGGCTAAGACCAAGTGAAACTTCTTTGAGGATTGGTTCATGTGTTCACACAATCATCCAGCCGCGCAGTGAGCATTTATTGAAAACCCGAAATCTGCCAGTCTTGGTGGCATGCATTTGTCACCCCAGCTATTTGGGAGGCTGAGGCAGGAGCACAACTTCAACTCCAGCCTGGACAACTTAGTGAGACTCTGTCCTGAATAAAATTTTGTTTTGTTTTTTGAGATAGGGTCTCACTTTGTATTTATGCTAGCTTTAAACTGACAGGGATCTCCTGCCTCAGCCTCGAGAGTGCTGGGATTACAGGAGTATAGCAGCATACCCAGTTTAAAATAAAAATTTTTAGAAGGCCTAAGAGTGTAGCTTAGTAGTAGAGTATTTGCTTGCTTGCCAGGAGTGTGACCCTAGGTGTTATCCTCAGCACCTCAAAACTAACCAACAAACAAAAAACACTGTGTACTTGACACTGAGTAAGCAGAGGCAGAACAGGGTAATGGAACATGCAGATTATGTTCCTCTCTGCATGGAATTTATTGATGATTTTTTTTTTTTTTGTATTGGGAATTGAACTCAGGACCTTGCGCTTGCCAGACAGGCACTTATGGTGCTGAACTGTGTTTTTGGCCCTTAGTGATGAATTTTTTGTTCTTGAATCTGGCAGAAACTTTTAGTTCTTTCCTCAGAGAAATCTGCGTCTCCACTAAATTTCTCTCTCTCTCTCTCTCTCTCTCTTTGCATTTTTTGAGATAGAGTCTTGCTATATAGTGCAGGCTGGCCTTGAACTCTGTGTAGCTCACGTTGGCCTCAAACTCAAGTGATCTTCCTGTCTCAGCCTCCTGAGGGCTGGGATTACAGGCATGTGCCACCATACCTGAGTCCAATTTCCCAAATTTTATCGTGGAGTACCAATCTTACCCTAAAACCTAGGATTCCTGCCTTCAGATGTAACTGAGAGGGACACTTTGAAATATAATGTTAGGAGGGGCCGGGGATTTAGCTCAGTGGCATAAACACCTGCCTGGCAAGCGCGAGCTTGTGAGTTTGATTCCTGCTACCAAAAAAAAAAAAAAAAAAAGAAATGTAATGTTAGGAATATTCTAGGGTGTCTTTCTTTGTGTTAACTTTCTTACTTGTTTGACAGAAACCGTACTCAGGAGCTCTCTGTCTCCAAGAAACAGCCCGGGAAGGCAGCAGCGTCTCTCCACCATGGTTCATGGCCTGTAGTCCTCCACCTCTCTCCGCTTCCTGCAGCCCCATTGGGGGTTCTTCCCAGGTGCTGAGTGAAAGTGAAGAGGAGGAAGAGGGGGCAGTCCGGTGGGGGCGACAGGCGTTGAGCAAGCGGACACTGTGCCAGCAGGACTTTGGGGACCTGGACTTGAATCTGATTGAGGAGAACTAAAACTGAGAGGCTGCTTCCTGGGGCCACACAGACTGACTCTCTTATGGCTACTAACAAGTGTCGAGGCCCCAAGGCTGAGGGCCCAGCCTGGGAATGGGGGTGAGCGGAGGGCTCCGACTCAGGGCAGCCGGAAATCGTCTCGCTCCAGCAAGCTCGACCATGGCAGGAGACTGGCCAGGACAAGATAAAGAGCTGGTGGCGGGAGGGCTGGCCCCAGAGCAGACCCTTCCCGTGGCGGCCCTGAGTGTGAGTATCCCTGCCCCTGAGAGCAATGGGCAGGGAAGGAAGGGGTCTGCCGACCCCAGCTCGGGGAATTTCACTAGCCCCTTTGCTTCAAAGGGCACTTGTGTCTTAGAATTTGGCCAGGGTGGGGGTTCAGTCAGCCTCCTTGGAGAAACTGTGTGAGAGTGTGTGAGTGCATGGGAGTGTACTTGCGGGAAGGTGTGTTTGCGTAGCCTTAGGGAAGGAAGGCAGTTGCTCCTTAACAGCAGAGGATCATGATACCCCAGGGTCCTGGATTTTTACAAGACAGCGGGCTTGTTCAAGGAGTCGAGGTGAGGGCTCCAAGTTTTCCTTTTTTCTGAATAGCTCTGGAACCAGGCTTGTAATCCGTAGTATCACTGGCTCTAAAGGATTCTGTTTTGGGGTACAGCAGGGTCTTTTAATTGCTATGACCTCTGCTAATGATCTTTTCTTCAGTCCCAACCCTTCCCCACTAGATACATGTTTTGAGGGCTGCAGAGGGCTCACTACATTTACCCTGAGCTGGCCTTTTTCTCATCAGATTGTCTAGGTTGTCTACAACCTGCCTCTCTTGCTCTGAGCAGGTACGAGCACATCTGAGCGACTGAGGCAGGGCTGAAGGGCTTTATTTGTCATTTCTTCTTCACTGATAGGACCTTTTCCTCTTATCTTCGACCTTCCAGGTCAGAGCAAGGGAGCAGGCCCTGTCATGGCCCTGCGCATCTGTTGAGGCAGACCTGTAGCAGGTGCAGCGGGCTTCAGTTCCCAGCAGACAGGGAACAGCCCCTTGGAAGCAGGCTGTAGGGAAGCCTGTTCTGACAGGAGCCAGACCCAGTTTTTTTTCTGACCTGCTTGAGCAAAAAAAAAAAAAAAAAAAAAAAAGGGAGGGGGGGTGTTCAGCATTTAACAGTTTGCTTGTCTTCCACTCCTGCCAGGAAATGTTTATTTGCCTCTAATTGGCCCTGAGAGACAGAGAGAGGTTGGGGCTTACTGAGGGATTGGCTGAGGATGTGTAAAGCAAAGGCTGTGAGAAGCAGCTGGGGGTTTATTATCGTTGGATTGAATTTCCTTTTTTGTTTCTCACCTACAACTTGAGCCAGGGCAGCAGGTCCCAGTGGCTGCAGTGTGGGTGTAAGCGATGGGTTGGAAGCTGCACATGCTTTGGAGGGCTGGCCCCAGTGGATGTGCACGCTGAAGCTGCTGCCACGGTCTCCTGTGAGGCTTTGTCCAGATTTGGTTAGACCCAGCATGACCAAATCGGACCCGCCCTTCCTGTTTATTGCAAGAAGGACACTTTTGTATTCAATTTTCAGGGTGTCTTAGGACCCATTTCCTTATGTTAGGGACAAAGACCAAGCTCTCTGTTTTTTCTTCCTTGTGAAATTAAGCCTGACATTTTCTGCATTGCCCACGTTGGAAAGGAGCATCAGCGAGGCTCCAGCCTCCCTGCCTCCACTGCAGAGGAAGTAGCCTTGTGTCTTGAGCCTGTGGCCCTCAGTAGCTCTCCCCTCCAGGACTCCTCCCATCTCCTGGCTAGTTACCACATACTAGCACTGGGCTACAAGGTCTCTGGAGGCCTGAGAGAGGCTCTCCGGAGAATCCAGGGAAACTGAGCCCACGAGTTACCCGTCCTTACTTTCATTCCCCCCACCCCAGTTCTGCTTCCTCGTCAGGCCATAATTTCCCTGGTGCCAGCTTCTTTTCCTCCTGGGGCATTCTCATCCCTGGGCTCTCTGCTGCAGGTTGGCTCTGCCAGCTTCCATTAGGCCACTGGCAATGCCTACGGGGTCTCTGCAGGCCCTAAGCTAAAGAAGTGAAGGCAGTGATTCTGCCTCCATCCTAGCTTCCCCAAGGCCCTAGGGCATCATCCTTAGGGAAGAAGGCCTACAGTTGTCATATTTTAATTCCATTACTTTAAGTCTGGAAAGTTAATCTAGTCAGAACTATCATCTTGCTTCCCAATCCAAGCACCCATGGCCCTGGAACAAGCCTTTTCAAGAAGTGGTTCATTTTGTTTTACACAGTACATCTGTTCCAACAGTTCTGTGTAAGCCAAATGCTATTTTTCAATGCATTTGGACTGCTAACCATTTAAAAGCAGCCTATGATTGCTTCTTTTGTAAAGCAAGCAACTCCCCTCTACTTTAGCTGTTTTGACTCTTTGAGTTTTCACATATTGGGCTTGCCCAGAGTGGAGCACACCTCCAGGGCTGTGGCTGACGCTGGGTAGATGTCTGCATCTGTGCTGTGTGTGTGGTGTGGCTGGCCGGTAGGTGAGTCCCCTGCGTGCGTGAGTGAAGCCACTCCCAGGCTGGTGCTCTCCTGTGCCCGGTGACTGCCCAGTGGCAGCCCCAGCTGCCCTTCACTCCCACCTGCTGCCAAAGTCCCTGTGCTAATGGGATTACAAAAACAAAAAAAGTGGAAAAAAATTTTTCGTAAACTTTGTTTTATATTAAAAAATCCATAAGTCTGTGTGTGTTAAACATGAGGTTCTGCCTCTGTGGCTGTGTTTGAAAAAATAAAGTTTTATTAGAATAATCCATTTTCCCAAGCAACCTTGTGTACTATAGTGTCTTTTTCCTTTCTCTACAAAGAAAGGCAAGGCAGAAGCAGGGAAAAGGCCACCTAATGTTCAGCCCCTTTATCTAAAGCATGGTCCCTTTCACCACAGCAGATCAGATCTTACACCAGGCTTCCATTAAGACCTTGGTTATTTGCCATGGTCTGATTTGGTATCTTTCTGGCATTTACCTGTCCCCTCTTCCCTGGTGTCTTCCAGATGGTCGATGTCAAATATTAATACTTTCTGGTTCCCTGAAAAATGTTTGCTAGTATGGTCAGAAAGTTGTCTAGGTTGGACTACAGGCTTTGGGTAGTGGGGAGAAGGTAGGGTGGAATTTTTTATTAAGAGTTTTCACATGTTATATCCTGGAGAGATGGCGATTTAGTCATCAGAATTTGGTTTCGAAAAACCTAGGCAACTTCTCTATTCTAAGAATACTGCTTTTGGAAAATTCTGCTAGCAGCAAAGCTTCGCTTTTGTCTTAGGGGAGAATATTTTCCCTAATGCTTCAGTTTGGAGTGTTTGTTTGCTGAAAGAAGCTATGTGGCTCAAGTCTTCAGACTTTTCTATTCCAACCTTTCTTCTCCCTATGTTAGCATTCTTATAATGTGTGGGGGTGAAATGTAGTTGCTTAGAGATCCAGGCAAGAGCCTCTGTCCCTAAGGCTTAGCTTTTCTTTACCAGTGGTGGTGCTGACTTGCCAGGCAGCAAGAAGAGTCAAGTTGCTTAGCCTACGTCCTAATTTCCTGCTTCAAATTGGTAGCATCACTCATTATTGAATACAAATGAAGTGTGTGGGAAGACAGGAATAGCTTGACTACCTGGAGCATGAATGTTTGCAAATGTGAAAGTGCACCCTAGAAAGGAGAGTTGTCACCTGGCCTGGAAACAAAAGAGGGAGCTTTGGCGGTGGGTAGGGAGTGATACGTGGTTAAGGTTAGAATTACTTTTTTTTTTTTTTGTCTTTAGAGAAAGGGTTTCACTATGCAGTTCAGTCTGGCCTTGAACTCACCTGTAGCACTGGCTGACCTTGAACACTCTGGGATCCTCCTGCCTCAACTTCCCAAGTGCTGGGATTACAGGTGTGTGATACCACACCCAACTAGAATTATGTTTATTTTAAAAAACAGCTCAGGGGCCTGAACCCAGGGCCTTCACACTGAGCTACTATGCCAGCCCTTTTTTATTTTGAGACAGGATCTTGTTAAATTGCCCAGACTGTGTTCAAATTTGTGATTCTCCTGTTTTAGCCTCCCAGAATGTTGGGATTACAGGTGTGCCCATTGGTTTTTCCTTTTTTGTTTGTTTGTTTGGACACCTGATCTCGTTAAGTAATCTAGACCAGTCTTGAACACATGTAGCCCAGGATGGCCTAAAACTCACAATCCTACTGCCTCAGCCTCCAGAATGCTGGGATTACAGGCATGTGCCACTATGCCTGGCAAGTTTGAGCATCTAAAATGACTTTATTCTTTTTTTTTCTATACTTGGGTATATTTTTTGTTGTGTTGTTTTCTTGAGATGCTGGAGAGTGAACCTAAGGCCTTGCACATACTAGGCAAATACTCCCCTCCTGAGCTATATCCTGGGTCCTATAGTTGGGTCGGTTTTCTTTCTTTCTTTCTTTCTTTTTTTTTTTTTTTCTTTCTTTCTTTCTTTCTTTCTTTCTTTCTTTCTTTCTTTCTTTCTTTCTTCTTTCTTTCTGTTTATTTTTGGTGTGGCCACATGTGGTATCTTTTATTCCTAAAATCCTGCTAATAGAGGAGAGAATGTAAGTTCCATGTAAGCAAGAGCTTTGTTTTATTCAGTGTTCTCAAGACTTTGGAAAGTTCATGGCACATGAAAAGTGCCTGCCATATTTGTTGAATAAACTTCCTCTTCTCTGATTCTGTGGGAAGTGAATTTTAGACACTGGGGCAGTAGTTAAAGCTTTATATGAGGGAAAACCCCAGCAGTTAATTCTCTTCCCAACTATAATTTACGGGCCATGTGCTTCTTTTGTAATGCTGAGGATTAAACCTAGGGCTTTGCACATGCCAGCCAGTACTGTATTACTGAGCTACATACCCATCCAGCCATGTACATCAAGAGGTGTCTTTCAGTCCAGAAAAAACAACAGGCCTGAGGTTGGTCATGAAGATGGAAGTTACAAGGAAAAGAGAAGAAATATTCTTTGATGTTCCACAGGATAGTTCTAGAATGACTTCCTTAGATGCTTTATACTTTAAAATCTTGATGTCCCCCTCACCCCAGCCTTTGCCTACAAGAAAAGTAGGTCAAGGATGTAGACAAGGTAATGAAGAACAGATAACTGGGCAGGCACTGACACCTTGGAGAAACAACCAGCTACTTCTCTTACTTCTGTAGGGAAGATCAGTGAAAGAGCCACTTTTAGAGCAGTAGTCATGGCTTAATACTAGACCACTTATCTTTGTGCTTTGTCTCTGGTTTGTACCTACTCAGTCTTTGCATCCAGGAGACCAGAGAATGTGTCAGTTTGACATTCACATTAAATGATTGCTATTTCCCATTGCCTGTTGTGATCAACAATCTAGCCCAAAACCACATGATGCCTACAGACTTCTAATTGGGAGCAATCTGTATCTTGCACTTGTATTAGATGATTTATTTATTTATTTTGAAGACAGGGTCTTGCTTATGTAGTTCAGACTAGTCTTGAACTCACTATGTAGCCCAGGTTGACTTTGAACTTGCAACAATCCTCTTGCCTCAGCTTCCCAAATGCTAGGATGACAGGTGTGTGCCACCATGCCCAGCTGGATGAATTTAGATAACAGTTGTGGGACTCTGCCACCAGCCTCTCTAGTTCCATGGTGTGATGAGGTGCTACGGAATCCTTCTATTATGGGTCTCTTTCTGGTTCCCTAAAAGTGGAGTTCCACTTAGGCTTAATACCATTGGCAGACTAGAAAGGGAAAGAACTTCTATAGGTTTAATGCAAAACAGAAAAGATTGGCTTTCGGCCAATGGAAAGACTGGTATCCAATGAATGTAATGCATTGGCCAATTAGAAACAAAGTACTAGCATGTAGAAGAGGATGGAACAATGTTATGGACCACTGAAAATGGGAAGATATTGTATCCTATAGACCAATGTTTCTTAAACGATGACAGGGCGGGTAGCCATATTTTCACAATGGGAATAGGAAACACTAACTTCTTAGGTCAAAACACCCACCCACTAGATACCTGGCCGCTCATCCTTCCACCCCGCTAAATGTCTGTAGTGTTCGCAAAGGGTATTTACGTTAAAAACTGCTCGAATATGCT
>RJWT010017469.1:0-19343 GCA_004365215.1 Cuniculus paca | reverse complement strand
ACTTGGAATGCTCTCTCCCCAAAGTTGAGTTGTGACACGAGACCTCTCATTTTGAAAACCCTGAGTGAGCTGTTTTCTCTGGTTCCTTCTTTAACTGTCAATACCGCTGAATATGAGGTATGCATTTGGAGCTTAACAAATTGCCTCTCTTTACTTTAGAAAGATGTGTGACATCATAACTTCTTTAGGAATAAACATTTATGATCTTTTGTTTGACAGAAATTCATTAGCGATTTTTGTCCTGAGAACATGTTGATGTGTTTATGAACCACTAGGAAAAGGAAGATATACACCCTTAAATCTGAGGCTTTGTGACTTATGAACATAAAGGATACCAAGTTTTTATTACCGTATAGTCAAGGTTTTAAAATGTATCTTTTTAAAAGTTTTTTCTAAAATAATAGAGTTTGTAAGGCTAACATGTTTAAATAATTTTGTTAATGTTTTAAGGTCTAACGAATAAGTCATGAAGACTTATCAAGGCAGGATGGTTGTCCCAATTTTATGAATTACTCAGTATTTGTCATTTCAATGTCACCTTGAAACACTTGGTGGGAGACTTGCTATCGTTTCATATATTACTACTTAACGTTTTCTGCATTATCTCTACTTGGAGTAAAATGAGTCAGAGGATGGCAAATGACATTTATGTCTACTTTTGGAAGCTATGTTCTCTTTCACTTGCACCTTTGTTGCTTTTCCTTCGCAGAGCAGCAAGTGATTTTCACTTGGAGTCTTGCTGAACTTTTAGTTTGATTGAATGCTTCACAGCCTTTGACAAACTTTGATACCGTAAGATTCTCGGAATAGTTCTTTACATATTTTAGATCACATGATTAGAAAGAATTATAGGAATATATTTCTTCTAATTCTAATGCTCTATAGTATATCAAATCAAATTTGTCTTTTCTGAAGTTAAATTGGTAGTACAGTGTTTGATACCTAGTATGTGTTTGGTAAGTAATTATTGAATAAATGACTAAACCAATAAAAGTATCTTGAGTTTATTCTCATGTGTGGGCTTTTCTTATAGGGTATTTAAAAATAAATTTCTGACTCTTACAGTATATAGTTCATCAACAGCGTTTTTTATTTTTATTTTTATGGCTATAAGTCTTGTTGTACGTGTCAGAGAACCTGCAGAGTTACTAAGGAACTAAGACAAAAAACTTAAGTAAGGGCATATTATATGGACTTATATTCTGTCTTTAAGAGATGAAATTATACACTTCTGTTTTGCTGGTACTTTTAAGTTCAGATTTTACTACAGGTTAATTTATGAAGTAGTTTTTATATTGGTTTCTTACATTTGCTTATCCATGGATGAGAATTGTCTTTTGGACTAGATTATTATTTTTTTTTTCAGAGTTTACATTCCTTTGGTTGACTTTCAAGCTAATGTATTATTAAACTTCCTCTGTTGTTCAGATAGACTGCCTGGGGGCAATTTTATCTAGCTCCTCATTCCCATTTGAGAGGGCTTGCTTCAGTGACAGTCCCTTTAAGAACAGAAGTGACTGCAATATTGAAGGAAAGATTTTCCCTCTCTGTCTTTTTGGTTCTCCCTACCTCTTTTTTTATCACTTTTCCACCCTGCTCTCTGGACTTCCCTCTGTCTTCCTGTCCTTCAGTCTGTCCTTCTATCCTTCCCTCTCTTCTTATCTGTGTTCAGATAATTTGTTGTTGTTTTTTAACTGCTGAGAACTTACTTGGCTATCAGCCAGAGTTGAACTAAGTGTTCCTAAAGCTTTCTAGCCCCAGTCATGTCAGTGCCTTATGATCAGCTAAAATGAACCCTCACACAACCAACACTCAACCTGCACCCTGCATTCCAGAAAAATGAAATCACTCATCATTTCCCTGTGTTCCTTCAAACTTTTCTGTTTCTTTTCTTTTGTTCATATGTCACCTCTGTCTAGACATCTTTTTCACCTCTAAATTTAAAATCTATTTTAGGAAATAATTGTTTTAACTCGTCTCATCCTTTGAAAATTTGTCTGTAAGCCAAAGTCTACTGCTCTTGAAGTTCTTTATCCCATTTTAAGAGTTTTATTTCTATGTTATACTATAGGGATATGTATGCATATATTATTTTCTTCATTAACCAATAACTGGTTGAAAATAGCACCCGTGATTTGATTACAGTTTCGTTTTTGAATTGCTTTGCACTGTGTCTGGTGTATTTATTCATTAACTCAGAATACATTATTGATAACTGTAGTAGGCCTTGGAAATACTCAATAATACACATACTACTTTTTGAATTCCTATTAAATTCCTAATAATTTATTTATTTATTTATTTTTGTCTTTTTGAGACAGGGTCTCACTACACAGTTCAGACTGGCCTTGAGCTCACTTTGTACCCCAGGCTAGTCTTGAACTTGCAATGATCCTCCTGCCTCAGCCTCCCAAGTGCTGGCATTATAGGTGTGTCACACCTGGCTCTAAATTCCTAATACTTTTCTAGTTACTTTTCACTGATTATTTCTAAAATCCGATGAAAAGTTTTAAAATTTTTAAAAATTATATAGCAAAAAATAGTACTGAGGCCTATCCATTTATTAAACCAATATTTATTGCATGTCTAATCTGTATCAGGCAAGTAATTTTACCAAGATTGTAGTGACTAATTGAAGGCTAGTATCTGAACTCGGGACTTTCTAGCTACATACCGTGTATTTTCTTATGATTACTGTGTTGAGGACTTCCAGAAGTTCAGAGGTTGTTAAAAGAGATAGATGTGAGCAATGGTAATTACAACATTTGATGGTGACAGTTAATCAGAGGTCGATGAGTGTGGTAGGGGAAGTGAAACACATTTTTAGGAGGAATCTATGGAAGCCTTAGTCATTAGAGTAGAATGTTGAAAAATTACTGTAATTCTGCTTCCTATTGAAGTTTGAAGATTAGGATATATAAAGGCAAGAAGATGTAGAGGAATTAAATATGATTTACAAGGGCAAGAAATTAAAAGAAATGAACAAAATGAAGGAGTCTGTGAGTCTTGGAAGACAAATAATCAGTTACTTATTAGATATTTGCCATTTTTATGGAGCTATTCTGGGCTGTGTTCTGTGTCTTTCAAATGAAAAAAGATGCAGTTGCTGCCTTAAGCAGAGTACACTGTAGTAAATCATACTAGATGACAAAGTGTGCCGCATGCCATATGGCTATTTAGAGAAAAGTAAACTCGGTTCTTGGTAGGAGATTAGGAGCAGTAGCATGAAAGAGTGACATTTGTAACAGCACCTGAAGGATCAGTAAAAAGTGGTTAGTTTTCTAGATTTAATAATCTTAAAATTTTAAGGTATTTAAATTATCAGTGTATTTAGATGATGAGTCTTTCTGAGTATTTTCGTCTTTTGAATGGTAGGTAAACACAGATTGAGTTAATACTGATAAAAGCTTAAAAGCAACCTGATTTCTATTATTTATTACTTCAGATTTCTTTTCTCAGTTTTAACTTTGTCTGAAAACTTCTTGTTTTTCTGATTTTTCAGAATTTTAAAGTTCAAGTGCTCAGCTTCCTCTGGACTCACACTCAAAACAAGGTACTATCCCAAAGGGCATCAGTAAATCAGAAGAAAGTTGGGGAAAGAATTGTGAAATAAGACTCTTAGAATAAAAAATAGTAACTCTCTTGTAATGATGGCTTCTTGGCTAAACAAAATGTGTAAGTTTAGATTTTTATAAAAATCATTCTCAGTTTATAATCATTAATACATTTTCACCATAAAGTACACTTAATTTTGGGGGGGATATCTGACATACTTGAAGAGGGGATGCTGACATTGTCTCATATTTTATATGGTTCTTTCTCTTTCCTGCTTTGTCATTTCCCTACCAACAAATGTACAAACCAGCAAACAGTCCAGCCCAGGCTGTTGGTGTCATTTCTAATAAAAAATGTAAAGACGACAATGTTGGTGCTACTATATCTGACTCATGAGTCAATCAGCTTAGAATCCAATAGGTTGACATGCCCCATTAATGAGTGGAGAACGAGAATCCAGACCCAGACTTGTCCAACTCTAAATCCTCATATTCCTTCGAAGCACTAAGCCATATTATTTCATTGGATCCTCAGCAATTATGAGTTGTCTTATGTGTAATGTCCAAATTGGGATCAAAGCATGGTGTCTCTGACCTTTTTGCCTAATGCTGTTTTCTATCTTTTTATTTGGGGCATATTCTCCATGAAAATGTTTTTGACTGAGAATTTTTCCTACTTGTCCTTATTTCTCTCTTGAGGCATTTTACTCCTTCCCCTATAGTATTTTCTTTTGAAATGAAGGTCAAGTTCCTTGATTTCTCTTCTAAAATTGTAGTAAATGTCTTTTTGGCCTAAACAAAACTTGAATACCATTTCCAAAGAGTATTGACTATAGAACCATGGGGCAGGTGATGGAAGATTTTCTTTCCTCTTCCAGATCTGAGGTTTAATGTATTTTTAATTTGTTTATTTGCTTTTCTTTTATCTTCTCTAGGACCCACTTGTAGCAAATGCTGCATACAAATCTCTGTCCCACTTTAGTGCAGGAGAACACACCATCCTTCATCTACCTGAAAAGGTAGGCAGGTCTATTTTCTCACTCCATCTCTTTAGTTTGCTGTTTTATGACTGTGTGCCCACTCTTAGGAGGTCCTTACCTGATGGTCTATGTAATCCTAGAGATACTGCCCATACAAGGTAAAAGTTTGTATTTATTATTTGTTTAGTATGTAAAAGACTTTAGAGGTCTTAGACTTCATAGATAATGAATTTAAATCTCTTGGATGAAGATAGAGGACAAATGAAGTTTTCTAAAGATGATTGATCAATGCCTTGGTCCTGAAGATCTGTGCTGTTGTAGGAACCACTTTGTTGCCAAGTCATCACATCATCTTGGACTTCAAATCCAAGTGTGGCCTGTGTAGAGGAAGATTTTCTACTGCCTGTAGAGCCAATAAGCTTTATTTGTGATGTTAAAAAAAAAAAAAAAAGAAAGAAAAAGAGTGCAGCCATGTTGGGAGAAGAGCTCAGTCAGTGGTGGAGCACTTGCCTAGGGTGAGACCCTGGATTCAATCCCTAGAACCAAGAAAAAGGAAAAAAAAAAATCATGCTATTTGAGAAGCCTGCTGTTCATTAATATAATGTGGAAAAATATATCAGTTAGCTCCAGAGAACTGAATGAAGAAATTATCACTGTCTTTAGAGATTAGCACACACTATGACATGATCTTGATTTTAAAAAAAAACTTATTTTAGTTTTAAATTAAATCTACCTTCTTTTCTGGCATCTACTTAATATAACTACATTTAAGTTACTAGATCATGTTAACGGAATTCAGTATCTGATTTCAAAATTAGTGCTACTACTAGTTCAAATGCATGCAGATGTTTAATGAATGCCTTCAGAGTATAAAGACAAATTTTGTGTTGTGTAAAGTTGTATGTAATGTTACTGTCTTACTTACTTTTCTCATTGCTGTGACAAAATACCCAACAGCTAAAGTTAAAGAGGGAAAGGCCTATTTAGCTCACAGTTTGTAGAGGTTTCAGTCCATTGTTGGCTGGCTCCAAGGCAGGGTGGCATGACAGAGGAACATCGCAGAGGAGAAGCAGCTCATGGCAGGTAGAAGGCAGAAGGCAGCAAAACAGCAAAGTAGCAGCAACAGCAGCCAAGCCTACCCTTATATTTCATCCAGGCTACTGGCCTTCTGGTTAGTGTGAACTGCACTCAGTGTGGGGCACTCTTAATCCTAGCAACACATACTTAATCCCAACGTAACACCCCCTAGTTCCAGCCACCTCTAAAAAACCCTACCTATGACCTTATGAGGCTTTGGGGGAATCAAATAGATATAAGCCATAACATTACCTTTGGCCCCCTAGATTTGTGCACATCACTTTATGCAAAAGACATTTAGTTCATCTCTAAGAGTTGCCAAAGTTCTAGCAGTTTCAGCATTGCAGAAAGTCTCTTCTGAGATTTCAAGCAGGCTTTTAAGCTGCAAGCCCTGTACAAATGAAAAGTAAGTTAAACACTTCTAACATACAGTGGCACAAGATAAACATTACCATTCCAAAAGGTACAAATAGGGACATACAAAGGAGTGGGACCAAAGCAAATCCAAATCCAACTGGCAAGCTTTATGTCCTATAGTTCCATTTCCAGCATCTGAGTCAGTCTGTGGCATGATGTGAACTCCGAAAAGCTTGGGGCACTCCTCCCCTATGGCACTGTGGGTGGTTGCAGCTCTCATGGCTTCTCTTTTGGGCTGGCTTTGCTCCATTCTTGCAGCTTTCCTGAGATAATACACATTTCTGGCTTCTCCAACCTTCTGGGATTGTCAGTGTACCTTCTGCTTCACTCTGACAACTTCATACTCTGCCTTTTTAGGCCACGTAGGCCTTCTTCTGAAATCTGGGTGGGAGCCTTCCTGATTCCAAAACTCTTACACCTAAAATTAGCACCATGTGGATGATGCCAGATAGAGCAGTAACCAGGCTTCCTTCTCTCTTGGCTGTAGGGGTCAAGTGCCTAGATTGCTGAGCACTCTGAACCCAATCCTGAGGAACAAATTCCCTAGACCACCACCATTCTGTAACACATTGCTCTGGTGTTTTCTTCTCAAAGCAAAGTATTTCACCTTTGCAGTTTTGAGGCTATAAGGTGTGGAGTCCTACTGGTTCTTGTGATGTTCTCAGGCCAACTTTTCTGTTGTCTTGTTCCTTCTTGGCAACTAAGTTCTCCTGTGCTCCATCTTTGCATTCCACAACTTTATTGGAGGTTCCTTTCTGGACAAACTCAAAATGCTTTATATCATTCTGTTGGGCTCTTTGTTCTTGATTCTCCACATAGATCTGTTTAAAAGTATCCAACAGTAGCCATGCCACCACCTCAATATTAGACTGCCTTAAAGTTTTTTCTCAAAGATTAATTAGTCCAATGCCTTTAATCTCTGTCTCAGGCAAAGTCTCTGGACAAAAGCAAAAATGCAGACATTTTCTTTCAAAGCATAAAACACATCATCTGGAGTCCAAAAGCTGATACAGTTCTTCCCAGAAGAAACCTGTCTTTACTAGTAGCGTTTCTGTCAGCCTTCTGGTCTTTTGAGTTTTGACCAGAATTTCCCATCAAGTAGAGTTTAAGGCATTCCAGGGCTGCTTTTCTAGCCAGCATCTAAAAACCTTTCCAAATCTTCCCATAAGTCAGTTTAAAGGCTCCTGAACCACATGGTCAGATATAGTTGCAGCGACAGCTCCACTTCTGTGATACCAAAAATCTTAGTTACTTTTCTTGTTGTTGAGACAAAATACTCCACATCCAAAATTAAAGTAGGAAAGGTCTGTTTAGCTCACAGTTGGTAGAGTTTTCAATCCATAGTCAATTGGTTCTAAGGAAATATGGCATGGTAGAGGGGCATAGCAGAGTAGGCAGGAGGAAATAGGAGGAAAGCAGCAACAGAAGTGTTAGCAGCAAATAACTGCAGCAGCCCTTCGTATGTCCTTTATATTCCATCCAGGCTACCTGTCCTTAGGTTGTGTAGCACTGCCAGGGTGGGGCACCCTTAATCCCAACATCAAATCATTAATCCCAGCATCACACACCCTAGATCTAGCCATGTCTGAAAAGTGCCACCTATGACCATATGACACTTTGCAAGGACATCTTAATACAAACTATAGCAATTAGCTAGAAACTCCTGGAAATCAAATGGCAATAAGGTTTGATATGAATTTCTTGGTATCCTCAGGCATTAGAATGGGTTTAGCTTTTTCTTCTGAATCAAGTTTATACAGAGATTAGATGTCAGTAGGAATCTGGCAAACTTCTGTTTATTGAATTGAATTGAATTGAATTGAATTGAATTGAATTGAATTGAATTGAATTGGAGCCATTAAGTAAAACCAAATCTGAAGTAAAACAGAATTTTTCATATTGTTGAAGGCTCATAAAAGTAGATTTCTTCATTTGTCATGCAGTGATTACAAATGGAAGAGCTTAAGTAAATGTGTTTTATAATACATAATTTAAAAAGATGTAATTTCACTGGCGGAAGCCATGTGGGGCCCAGGAAGAGAAGCAAGAAACCAATTCACTCTTCCCATGAGCCAACAGAAGCCACAAAGGGCCTAGGAGGAGAAACAAGAAGTCAGTTCGCCCTTCCTGGAAGCCTGAGGAAGTCATGTGGGGCCTGAGAGGAGAAACAAGAGGCCAATTCACCCTTTCCAGGAGCCAGAGGAAACGATGCAAGGCCCAGGAGGAGAAACAAATAAAATAAGTGTATTTTCAAATGTTTCTAGAGTTTCTTTCAAGTAAGAACTTCTGTAATGTAAAATCTAAGATTTTTTTCTTTGTTGTTAGAAATTACTCATTCTGTACTAAGGGGCAATTGACTTACAAGATTTAAGGTTAGCATGTACTTTTACAGAGAAATTGCATTGATATTCTTTCTACTGTGGTAACTTGTGAACTAAACTCTTGAGCCCATTGTGAATTTCAAAATTATAAGAAAAACCCTAACATGTCTTTGTAAAAGAGGCTACCTTTGTGAATTATAATTTAGTGACCATGGTAAGTATTACATTTTAAAAAATTTACTTAGGAAGTATTCTTTGTTGATTGCTGAACGTTAAACTGTATAAATCGAAAGTTAAACAGAACCAAAGGGTAAGAGAAATGATAGACATCAAAAGAAAGATATAAATGTGGATGACAGTACTTCTAAAGATGGAAAAAAATCAGTGGATAGAAGAGCTCGCTGAGACATCACCTGAATGAAGTATTTGAATACCAAATTCACTAACTCATTCTTGCCACTGGTTGGTTATTAAGGTCTGTGAGTCTAGAGATGATGGACACTAACACTTGTATCAGTTTAATTATTGGATATATGCTAAGTGCTAGGGCCTGTTTTATGACCTGAGGATATCAAATGAAATCATATGTTTTGTTGGTTTTTAGTATCATTGTTAATTACTTAAAATTCAAATCTAAAGTTGGTTCAAAAATTCAGGGGGACTTCTTTGAGGACCTATTGATTATAATGCAGAAAAATAGACAAGAACGAATTTTTGCTTTTAGCTTTTATTTCTTCTGTTCTTTTTAGCTATTTGCCATTCTTCTCTGCCTTCTTTAGTATTTCCTACTGCAAAAAAGAAAAAGAAAAACCAACCAAATGAAACTATACAGAACTGTTTTTCTGGTAAAATAATAAGCAATGGATAAACATTTAGGTGGAAGATAATGACTCTTGTCTCTGACTTGAATTCATTAAAAAATACTCAGCTATTTAAAAATTAAACTTATTATAGATACCTTAATATAGGTTGTTTTGTTGATTTCTGGAGTTAATTTTAGAAGAAATATAAAACTCATTATGCATCCATGGTTAGTATAAACATGGTGTAACCCATTTGGCTTTGATTTAAGTGAATGTCACTGCATTCATCAGAAGCTGTTTCTCTTTTTAACTGAATTTATGCAGATACTTGACATGTTCCAAATTAAAATCCTCTGTTTATGCAGAGACTCTTGGATTTTCTTAGGCTATATACACAGAAAGGTGGTTGAAAGGTTATCTGACTCAGAATCCACAGTGAGCCATTTTGTAAGCTAATCTTTCAAGTATTCGGTTTGAAGCAGATTTTAAAAACTAATTTGTCATCATATATTTGACTTTCCATTTAAGTTTTTCAACAAAGCTTAGCTATAATTGGAAGGGCTTTGTTGTGCAAGTGTATTTGAAAGATATGTGCAGTTTTTTGTGGGTGTTTTAGTAGCTAATGTAATACAATTGCCAAAATTTTCAAACGTCAACAGGTATTCTTTCATAAAAGTTTTCTTGATTCTCCCTAGTCGTACTTGCACTGCACTTACACAGTCATTGCACTCATAGCAAGGAAAAACCTGATGTTACCACAGGAAAGATAGAAGAAATGATTTTTTAACAGGTAGCAGAGGAGAAGGAAAAAGTAATGGAACCAAAGTCTAATAAAAAGCGCTAATTTGTCCAGAGGAATCAGTTCACCTTTGAGGAAATAAAATTGAAGAGGTGATCATATCATTATAAGTATGTAGAGTTTATCATTTATATTTAGATTACTGTACATCTATAATTTTTGTTAAAATTTATGCATATGGGAGAAGAACAGAAACCCATATAAGCCTCCTAGGAATCTAGTTACATGAAAATGAAACTAGACATTTTAAGATCAAGGGATAGAAAAGTTTTCTTTATTTCCAACCAGGCAACTCTTTAGTAGCTCTGAAAAATATTGATGGCCTGGGTCTTGTGACTCATTTTAAGTAATTTAGGTTGACTGAGCAGGACTGGACAGTATAGAAGATCATACCCTTTATATTAAATAATTCTAGAAACATTTGTTCCTTTGATGTAGTTTCCACACCACTGATGGAGTCGCAGCAGAGGTGGTAGTTTGCGCTGTTGTCGTCTTCCTCCTCTGCTGCCACCCTGCCTACCCCCTCTCTCTTCCCTTACCTATCATCTTAATTTGTTTTTAAACAGCTTTATTGACGTGCAACTCACATACCATGCATATCGCCCTTTTAAAGTACACATTTTAGTGCTATAATTATATTCAAGGAATTGTGCAGCTCATCACAGGGCAATCACATTTTAAGTTTAGAACATTTTTCCACCTAAAGGAAACTCTATCAGTAGCCAATTCCTATTACCCTTTGCTGTCCTAAGCAACCACTAACCAACTTTCTATCTATACATTTGCCTATTCTGGACTTTTCTTGTGAATCAAAGATTACAAGATATGTTCTTTTGTGACTGGCTTCTGTACTTAGCATAGTGTTTTCAAAGTTCTTTCATATGTAACATATATCTGTGCTTTATTTTTTGGGCCAAATTATATTCCATTATATGGGTATACCACATTTTGAATATGCCTTCATTGGTTGGTCAACATTTGGATTTACTTACAAGGGGCTATTACAAGTACATGCTGCTGCCATAAGCATTTCCCTGTGATTAAATATTTTCATTTCTCTTGGTTATATACCTAAGAGTGGAATTACGGGGCCACATGTAACTCCAGAGGTATTGTAATGCATCAGAAAGTCAGGAAACAAGGCAGAGAGGCACAGAACCAATATTTCTTAGGCCATTAGGATTGGTTCGGATCTCTATGACAACTCTTGGTCACACCAAACTTAGTATATTCCAAGTGTGTATAAAATCAGATCTACTTGAGAAAGCCTGCTTCTCAGAACCAAAAATTTGTTAAACATACCGCAGTATGTCTAGAATGCAGTGTTACCAGTGAAAGCTGCCAACCCTATCTGGAGCACGCTTGATCATTACCTCTTGCAAGTGTGGCTGAGTCAACTCTTTGAGGATTAGGTACTCAGTGTTGACTGTAAATTAAATCTTGTCCTGGAAAGTACTCAGATAGTCAAGTTACTTTCATTCTTCCTTTACTAATGAAGAGAATGCTAGTTATAGTTGAAAGGCTTTATCAGAGTTGAGATTATTTTACTTAAAGAGAAACATTTCCTCTCTGTTTTCCTTTATCCCCCTGCAAGAATCCTGACTCAGGGCAGTTCCTAAATGAAACCGTGCTTTGGGGACCTATGAAGAAGGCAGTCTGCAGGAATTGTTAATTATTTCTAAAAATAACTCCAGGAGACAGGCTAATGATAATGACTGGGTTCTGGAACTTTATGGTTGTAGCAACCACTTTTATGTATTTTGATTTTCTCCCCTAATGCTTAATTATCTCTATGTGTGCATTGTGATGGTATGTCATTGAAAGTATTAAGAATTTAATTAATTGCTTAACAGTTATATCTTGTAGAAACTACAATAATGGTAATTTTTTCACATTTTTTTATTTTTAGTTTACATGAGCCTATCTAATCACGGACCAACCACAAAATATTCAAAATGCAAATTAGACACAATAAAGTATAGCTACCAATTACAGATTTTAGTGTTTTTATATTCTGTGGCAATGAACTGCCAAGTCTAAGAAAAACATCAACCAGAGTGCTTTTTCATTCCTTGATCTCTATTATATTCCCACTGAAAGATTTTAAGCCTTGTCCTAGAAGTATGGCTTGAATCACAAATTTACAAAAGCTGTCAGAAAAGGCAAATATTTAATTGTAAGCCATAGAAATTTAACATGTCGAACATATCAGAACTTTCATTTTATTGTTGGATGGTGTAGAATTTTATTAGTTTTCTATAATAATGATTGCATATGCTGGCTTATGATGATTTTCTTTCTTTTTTTTTAAATCCATTTTATTCAAAGATAAATAGAAAAAAAAAGAAAAAACTATAACAAAATTTCAATGCACATGTATCAGGGGGTAACAATGGTACATACATTGTACATTGTCATCCCCAAATCATTCACCCAGGGCACAAGACATCTGCCTTCAGTTGTCTGAACAATACCAGTAATGGTGATTTTCTTAATGAATTAATATTAGTTCTTTACATAGACCTGAAATCATATCTAGCAACTTGACTAGAGTCTACTATGTAACTGATTGGTACAAGGATATATGTTTAAATATTAATTTTTATGTTCTTTTAACATTATAGAGTGATGCAGTCTAACAGTGTTTAAATCTTGACATGTAAAAAGGACAAAGATTTTACACAATAAAATAGTATCATCTCTATAATCTTACCACTTATGTTTCAGATAAGACCAGAAGTCCCTATTTCTGAGTTAGATGAGGACGAAGATGAGGAGGATGTGGATCTTTCAGTTCCTGGCTCTTGTTACCTCAACCTGTTGTCACTCACTGCTCCCTTGGTTTTACCAGGTGACTTCTATATGGAAGCTAGCATTTTTCACAGACATTTCCTCTCGAATTGTGTTCTTTTGTGTTGTGTACATACTGTACTTTAATTGTAAGTACTTTCTAAATGAAATACTAAATGCATCCATCTGTTCTATTGGTATGACTTGAGATAGTATGATATTCAAACTCACCAAAAAATATTAGATTCAAGTAAAATTGAACTGGAAATTAGTGTAAGAAATTGTTCTCAAGCCAGGCGTGGTGGCACATGCCTGTAAGCTGAGAACTTGGGAGGCTGAGGCAGGAGGATCACAGTGAGTTCAAGGCCAACTTGGGCTACAAAGTGAGTTCAAGGCCAGCCTGAACTGCATAGTGAGACCTTGTCTCAAAAAGACCAAAAAAAAAAAAAAAAGAAATTGTTTTTACTCATAACTAAAATTCATTTCAAAGGCTGAATGATTCTGCGAGATTAGTCTGCAACATGACTGTAGGTCATTGGGCTGGTTTAATTAATCATCTTCATTTTATAAGCTTAGTGCAAAGATCATTAGACTAAGAGACATACTCGGTAGTTCCATAATTATAAATTTATTCTTTCTATGAAGTGCTCTAAATATATTACTGATGTTTGAGAACTATAAATTCTTTTTTTTAAATGGATCAAATGCGACCATTCAGTTTTGATATAAGGCTTATAGAAACTTTAGCTTTTTAAAAATTATTTCAGTGTGTACAATGTGGTAATCATTCTATGTGGGTGTTATATTTAGAAATATTCACCTACCTCTATTACTGTGTCTTACCCAAGAAATGGTAGATGGTCCCATTTGAGAAATTTGTTTGTGGGTTATGACTGAGAATTTACATTATTTATTTTCAATTTTATTTTCTGATTATTAAATATTCCCCAAGTGATCCACTGTGATTAATAGATTTTCAGTATTAGCCAATATTTTACTTTTTACTCTAATTTTACTTGAATATTTATGGATAGAAAAATTTAATGTCTGAAAATGAAGTTTTATAGAAACAAGAAATCTTATTTTATTAGCCATCACATTAGACTATAATATTGGAGGGTTTTTTGACTTTTTCCCCTTTGGTTTCATTTCACCTGAAGATTCCTGGGAAACGTGGGCAAATACGTGTTATGTATTTCTAGGCAAATCTCCTGTTCCCAATTCCTGCCTCCTTTCATTTAGAACGACCCGTGGAAACTTGTTCTCTGTTTTCTTGTTCCGCACTTCCTATCTCATAGCTCTTTAGGACCTCTCCTGAGGCTAATAGTGAGTTCAAGGAAAGGAAAGGTCTTATTATCGGATGTAACTTCTGCACCCTCAAACAACCTTAGAGTCAAAGTTCCTTGGGGCTGCGACGTTTTTCCTTCTTCCATGTAGCCCTCACTGCGCTCATGTGGTGTTGGAAGGGGAAGGGGAGAGGGAGGGTCTGAGGAATAAGAGGCGTGGTTGCTGAGATGCATCCGTTCCTGTCCTTCCAGCACGTGCAGTGCTTTGGTGACCATCCGCTGGCTCTTCTGCAGTTTTGTACTTGGTAGTTCCCCTGCCTTTTCCTGAGAAGAAGGGAGGCTCTGAGATCAACAGTTTGGTTATTTGGAAATCAGTAGTCAGGTGTGTGGTCTTCATGCTAATGATGTCTGGCAAACCATCACCATGGACAAAGTTTTTCCTTTTACTGTGCTTCCCTTTCCCTATGATAACTAAAGAGCTAAAACACAAATTAGGACTGTGGTTCTGGTCTTAGGAATATCAACAATACAACATACACAGTGAATGATACTGGCAGAACAGTGACTTACACTGGAATTAGAAAACCCTGTTCCTTTCCTCAGTTCTTTTTAAATGAACAAAAAAACAGCTGCAATTTAAACACAATAATTTGTATGAATCTTAATAGGGATATTACTAGTACTGGGTTTTACATTTTTTTTTCTTTTGAGACAGAGTCTCACTGTGTAGTCCAGACTGGCCTTGACCTCATTATGTAATCCAGGCTGGCCTCAAACTCATGGAAATCCTCTTGCCTCAGCCTCCCAAGTACTGGGATTACAGCCATGCACCACCACATCCAGATCCTAGTGGTGTTTTTTTTTTTTTTTTAAAGTTTTGTTTTAAAATGTTTTTAGACTTTAAGGAGCTATGAAGATAGTTTAGATTGTTCCCATGTATTTTTACCAAGCTGTTCCTACTGATAACATCTCACATAACCATAATATGTTATTAAAACCAGAAAATTGTCATTGGTACAATATTATTAACTGCACTGGAGACTTATTAGATTTTTACTGATTATTTTCAATATGTAAACTTTTGGGGTTAGATTTATTTCATTTAACTTAGTGTCCCTGAGCTCATTCCAGATTATTGCCTGTGTCTTGGGGTTTGTTTTTTGTTTTGTTTTTACTTTGGTTGCTCAGTGATGTTTCATTGTATGGATGTCCTGCAATTTGTTTATGCACTCACCTGCTGAAAGACACCAGGGTTGCTTAAAATATTTATGTCTGATATGCCTTATCTTACAAATTTCCACTTCCTTTCTAATTCTCACCTGTTCCTCTATAGGAAAGAGCCTGCAGTGGTGGCGAACCTGTGGCACACATGGTGCAGCAGGTTTTGTGTCACTGAAAGTGCTAAGAGGTTCACCATCACTGGCCTGGGCAAGGGCTGTAATGGAAAAAAGGACTCTAGTTGCTAGCTTAGTAGTTAGGCGAAGAGGATGTTTTGTGTACCATCTACATTCAAACTCCTAATATCTCATCCTCGTTTAAAGTATTCTTTGGGCTGAGGTTATTTAAGAATCCCTAATTTCCCATAGAGTTTGACAAGAGACAAATTTCCATTTTTGGGTTAGTCCGTGTGCAGATATGTTTTTGTTCCTGTTGCCTGAATACTGTTCTTTCTGAGAAAGTATGAAATTACTTTCTCTTACCGTAGTGCTGTTATCCTCACAAACAGATGATTCCCTTCCTCAGCCTGAAGCAGTCACGCTGGCGCCTTTGTATCAGGAACTGGGATATATGACCCACAATGGATGTTACTCATCTTTTTTTGGTTAGATGCTACATTAAGGTTGTAACAAGAAAGGCAGATCATATTCAGAGGAACAAATGAGAGGTTTAATGAAGAAACTATTTATGACTGTGTTGTCAAAGATAAGGGAAGTTTACTACAGATCGTGAATCATCCCAGAGTGGTTAATATCCCTTGGCCTAATATTTAAGGGGAGGGAGAATAAGAAACCATGTTTATCACAAATCGAGATGCCTACGGGGAGTCAAGGGCTTTCTGAAGAGGGTTTCAAGGAACCTGTAGGAACCTGCAGGAAGGCATCTGGGGAATACATTCTGTTTTCAACCTCTGATCTCCTGCCAGTGTCTCATTGGTTGAGGTCCACAGAAGCCAGAGAATAAGGGAACCTGTTAGTGAATTTCTTAAAAGTTATTCTTGAAGGGCGCAGAGTGGGGTTAAGAAGAGCAGAGAGCAGGTCTTAAGGGATAAATGGAACCACCACCACTATCACCACCTCCCTTGCAGATATTCTCTGAGGTTTGAATGGAGAAATTTGGTTTAATCTAGGAGGGTTTTATTATATAAATATAGGAAGGACTGAACTGGGCACTTAATAGATGCTACCAGGAGAATTTGCTGACTTTAATTCTCATAGTCATTTAAAGGAAGTTTTTAGATAGATACATTCCAAGTGAAATTCCAGTGTAGTGAGGTAGAATCTTGCTTTTGTTCCTGTAAGAAGGTTGGTCCCACTCTCTATCACGTGCAACTCCCCCCAACCCCCCTTTGGTTTTTGTTTTGCATTCCATGCAATTTCTTTAGCATTCATGTTTCTTTGTTTTTGTTTCTGTATTGGGCAGCCTCTAGTGGTCCTTAGGAAAATAACACTTGGAGGTATTTTGTACATCCTCTTGTCTTTTGATCCTACATTTCCGTGTTGTTTTTTTAATAACTAAATGGAAAACAGCAAAGATCTTGGACTTAATTACAAGGAACATAGTAAAGAAATAATGAACACATATTTCTTTCTTTAATAACTGCTGATATTGTTATAGAATGATGTTTGGTCATCAAAGACCTTCCTGAAAACACCTAAAAGACAAAAAGGAGCTGGTCACATGAATCTGGAAATGATGCATACCAGGTGAAAGGAACAGCAAGTTTGGTGGCCCTAAGAAAGAAACTTTGTGGTTTTGAGAAATACAAAGTGCCATTTGGAAGTGTAACTTTTAACTTCCAAGGACAAGGAGGGAGGCTGGTAGTGATGAGGTCAGAGCGAATGTCATGATCATCATGGTCTGAAGTTATGAAGTTACTCTATGTACAATGAAAAACCATAGGATGACCTAGGAAGGGAATGTTAACATTCTGGCTTCTGGTGAGTGGAAAGTTTTCAGGAGTGGTCATAACAAAAAGAAAGCAATAAGTGGTTTTCATATTAGTGTACATGAGGAAGAAAGATAATGATACATAGGTAAGTAGCAATCAAAATGGAGGAAAAGGGTGGATTTACAATAGACTTTGAAGGTGGAAGCAAAATTTGCTAAGGATCACATATAAGAAGATTGGAATTCAGAATGACGCCTAAGCTCAAAGAATTTCATGCCATGTTCTAATTTGAGGAAAGTAAGAAGAGGATGGGAATCAACAGTTTTTACCATGTGAAATTCAACTGAAGTATAGCCTAAATGTTTATATAAAAATTAAGAATGAATATTTATTTTCCAAAACACTGTGTTTACTTTAACTTTTCATCTCCCTTTATCTTTTTTCAGCTTTGGAAGAATTTTTTACCTCACTGGTGAAGCAAGAAATGATGAATATGCCCCGGGGGATATATCACTCTGCATTAAAAGGAGGTGTCCGCATGGACCAAGGAAAGACTGTAGCAGGAATCCCCAATTTTATATTGAAGATGTATGAAACAAATAAGCAACCAGGATTGAAACCTGGCCTTGCAGGTAAGAATAGTGTATACCATCATGTTATTGGATTTTAATGTATAATTTACATGTCACTTCCAAGTAGGATGTAATAGGTCATGACAAGACAATATACGTTACAAAAATAAATAATCATATTTTAAAAGGCATCAGAAACCTATGGAAATAAAGATAAATAGTTAGGCTAAATTTCCTGATTGAGCTGAACATTTGAGAACAGTTTTTCCCCCAACGGAGGATATTTACTGATTCTGATTGTGGGTTAGAATTGAGTGTTTTGTTCCAGGCACATGCCTGGGCCTGTCGGAGGAAAGAGAAACTAGTAAAGATTTTAGCAGTTGCTTGGAACTTATGAAAAGATCTTCAACTTCTTTAACATCAGAAAAATGTAAATAAGATACCATTACATTCTTACTCTGTATTTGATACTTTGTGTCCATGAATTCTACATCTTTTGATTCAACAAACCAGGGATTGCAAATAATATTTTTAAAAAGTATTTTTTGCATTAAACATGTACAGGCTTTGCTCCCCTCATCATTAATCCTTAAACAATGCCGTAGAGCAACTATTTATATATAATTTACATTGTATTACCGATTATAAATAGTGCAGAGATTATTTAAAGTATACGTGAGGGAGAAGGACCACCAATGGTGGAGTGGTAACCAGCAGAGAAAGAGCCTTTCTGAGAGTTGCCTCCAGAAGCTGGAATATAGCAATATGAAGCATATAAGAAAAGGGAAATGGGTCCTCTGGACCCAGAAAGAATCTGAAGCATGAATTGAAGCCCATGGAGTGAGTGAAGAGAAAAACTTCAACAAAGGAGGAGGTACTTGGCAGTGCCTTTTCCCTGAGCTGTCTCACTTTGTGAGAGGAGTAGTTTAAACCTCTGGACACGTGGTCACAGTTGGTGACCCCAGAGGTCTCTGCAAGAGATGCAGCTGTGAAGGGAAGCAGAGGACATGAAGGACTGCACTGCCTGGCAGTGAGTGTGGAAGGCTCAGTCTTCCTGTGTGAGAGAGCAGTTGGTCTGGAGCCATCTTGCAGATGGGCCAGCTGAGCTCAGAACCCAGAGCTGCTGCTGGCTCCACCTACTGGCGCCCAGCTGGGCTCAGGCCCTCATAAGGTGTGCTGCTGGCTGCTGGCTCATGAGTGTCGGCCAGAAAGTGAGGGCTTGCTGAGATTATCTACTAACCCACCAAAAAAACTACTGCTGGCTTCCTGAGATAGATCAGCTTGGATCAGGAGTCTGTCTCCACAGGTTGTCTACCAGTGACAATAGAAACAAACCAGGAAGTGAACTTTTTTCCTCTCTCTCTCTCGTTTTCTTTCTTTCTTTCTTTTTTTTTTTTTTTAGAGTCAAACATAATATAGCATTTCAAAACAGAACACTGCAAGCTATACAGGTTTTCAAAACATAACAACAGGAGATCAACAATGCTTACCCTAGTATCTCTTGCTTTCTTCAAAATGGTTGTTCATACATTTACAGACAATAAACTCAAACAAAACAAAGTAGTATAAAACCAGATAAAAGAGAATAGCATTACAGGTCTTCAAGTCAGATAACAAGAAACTAGCAATGGCTAC
>RJWT010017468.1:0-19328 GCA_004365215.1 Cuniculus paca | reverse complement strand
TTTTCAAACATCAGCTGTGGGCTCTCAATACTTTCTTGATCATACAATTTCTTTCCAAAAAGGACTTTCTTACTTGTTGGTTAAAGAGCACCTTTATTTTGAAGACTCAGATTAAATGTATTGATTTTTTTCAGAAATATATCCCAGGTAGTATATTCTAAGACTCTCTTGTCAACATAGAAAATATCAGTAAATTTTAAGCACATTCTTTTGTAAAAGAAAAATTATATTTATGTTGGATAATCTTTTAACCACAAAGTGTTTTCATAATGACATTCTATTCCATTAGAAAGAATTATAGTTTCTACTTTATCGAAAAGTTCTTACTTCGATAAAAATCAATCACATAATTGATTTTATACGGTGTTTTGTACACTCCTAGTCTCATCTGTTTTGCTGCACTACCTTGACTTGATGCTGAAGGCACCCAAACATCAATTTAAAAGAGGAGAGATTTTATTCTGGATCACTGTTTCAGAAGTTTCAGTCCACGTTTGGCAGGCTTAAACACAGACAGCACAGGAGAGGAGCATAACAGAGGAAGGCTGCTTGTATCATGATGGTAGGAAGCAGAGAGTGAGAAGAGTGAGGGAGAGATCTTCCAGATCACACCCCAGTAACCTGTCTCTTTCAACTAGACCCACCTCCTAACAGCAAGTCAGCTGTATTTCTCAAATGATTCAATCACCTTCCAAAAGCCTTGCCTATGAGTATAGAGGTCTGTATACTCCTATGAGTATAGAGGTCTGCATTCTCAGTCTGAACCATAACAGTAAACACACACACTGCTCATCTCTGTATTTTCACTCTAGAATTGTTTGATTCTCATTTTTAACCCAAGATACCTCTCCATCTTGGCCAATTCTCTTAAACACTGTTTTTTATTGAAAAGCTGCTTCCTGAATACACACTTTCTCCTAAATATCTTTCCTCATTAACTCCAGAGAATAGATTATGTATTTCTAAATTAAAACAGATCATAGCAAACACCATAAGCCAAGAATCTAAGAACCGGCCATATTTTTATGCATCTACATAGCACAACTCTCACAAAATGTGTAATTTGTTCCAATTCTTGTTTGCCCAAATACCCATCCATGTTTTCTGTGCACGTTCCAACATTTGCTAATAAAGAGCACACTCTGATTTGTCACCATATTGTTTATGAGAATTGTTCCAGCCATTTTGTCTCATCAGGAAGAACAAATCCTTCCTACTGTATCATGAATTATTGTCTTTCATCATGGAACCACAAAATAAGCTTCCAAGTAAACATCAATGAGTTTAGTAAAATAACAAACTGAGTCTTGCACAATTTCGAAATATCTCATTTTATTTTTCTATATTTATTTCACATTTTATCGGTTATAAAGATTAATGGATTTCATTTTGGTGGATTTGCACATGCACATAACATACTTTGATCATTTTCATTCCTGTTTCACCCTCCTCCATAGTTTCACATTTGGAGGGGATTTCAATGAGTATAATATATTTTGCTCATATTCATCCCCTCACTACACACACTTACCCCCTCCTTCTTATTCCTTTTTTCTTGTCTAATAGTTGCCCTTCTACTTTCTTGTCATTTTTTTTCTTTAGATTCCACGCAAAATGTACAATATTTGTCTTTCTGAGTCTGGCTTACTTCACTCAACATGATGCTTTCCAGATTCATTCTTGTTCCAGAAAATGACAGAATTTCAATTTCCTTATGGCTGAATAATACATCCATGTATCATGTTTTCTTTATTTATTCATTTGTTCATCTGCTCATGGGTACCTGGGCATGTTTCATATCTTAACCACTGTGGATTGTGCCATAATAAACATGGGTATACAGGTGTCTGTATAGTATCCTGACTTCACTTGCTTCAGGTACATACCAAGATATAGTATAGCTGGATCTAATGGTAACTCTACTTTTAGTTTCTTCAGGAGCCTCATACTGATTTCCACTGTGGATGTACTAATTAACATTCCAACCAGTAATGTAGAAGGGTTCATTTTTCCCTATATCTTTGCCAGTATTTATTTGTTTTCATATTCTTGATAATAGCCATTCTGACTAGGGTGAGATAGAATCTCAGTGTAGTTTTGATTTGCATATCCCTAACGGCTAAAGATATTAAACATTTTTTCATATACTTATTGTCCATTTGCACTTCATTTGCGAACTGTCTGTTAAATTCATTTGCCCATTTATTGATTGAGCTATTTGAATTTTTGTTGTTTTTTTAGTTCTTTATATATTCAAGATATAAATCCTCTGTCAAAAAGAGTAATAAAGATTTTCTTCCATTCTGTAGGTTGTGCCTTCACTCTGTTAGTTGTTTCCCTAGCTATGCAGAGGCTTTTTAATTTGATGTAATCCCATTCATTGATTCTTGCTATTATTTCCTATGCTATTGGAGCTTTATTCAGTATTTTCCTAAGCCAATAACCTCAACCCCTAATTTCCTTCTTGCAGTTTCAAAGTTTCAGGTTTTATTCTTAGGTCTTCGATCCACTTTAAATTGATTTTCATACAGACTGAGAGACAGGAATCTCTTCAATCCCCTAAACATGAATACTCAGCTCTCTCAGTACTATTTGTTAAAACTTATATTTGCTCTAGCATATATTTATATCTTATTGGTCCAGAATCACATGAGTGTGGTTCTATGGGCTTTTGCTTCTGTGTCCTCTATTCTATTCCATCTCTACCAAAAGACTTTGAGAGCTGATAAAGGAATTCAGCAACACAGCAGGATATGAAATTAACATTTAAAAATCAATAGTTTTATTATATACCAATAGTGAAATAGCTGAGAAAAATGTCAGGAAAAAAAATCTCATGTACAATACCTTCAAATAAAATAAATTAAAATACCTAGGGATCAATCTAACCAAAGTCTTCTCTGTGTTTATTTTTGTGCCAGTACCATGTTCTTTTTTTACTATATCTTTGAATCTTGTTATCATGATGCCTCCAGCCTTGTTATTTTTGCTTAGGATTACTTTGGCTAGTTCAGATCTTTGACACTTCCATATGAATTTTAGGGAATTTTAATAGTTCAGTGAAGAATTTCATTGGCATTTTGATGAGGACTGCATTGAATTTGTAGATTGTTTTTGGCACTATTGCCATTTTGATGATATTGATTCTGTCAATTCATGAACATGATAGTTCTTTCTGTCTTCAATTTCTTTCTTCGGTTTTCTGAAATTTTCACAGTAGAGGTCTTTTAACTCCTTGGTGAGATTGATCCTTACATATTTTAATTTTTTTTAATTTTAAAATGCAAAACAGAAAAAAAGGATAGAAGTGATACAGAATTTCAAAAGATAGTAGGAAATTAACACTAGTTAATATATTGCATATTGTTATCTTAGAAGTAATTGTTTAGGTTACAAGATGTAGGCATGAAAAATGATGAAACAAACAATGGCAGCACAAACTGTTCTTTTTGATGAACTTACAGAGATTAATAGTATAGTTCTCTATCTTGCATACATATGCACACATAGAGTTATATATGTATACCTACATACATACAATCTTTTCCTTTCTTCCTTTTCTCCTTTCCCCTATCCCAGGTGTTCTTTCCTTTTGAGCACTTTCTTTCCTTTTCATTATTAAAATATCTATTGCACATTTTGGTTATTATTACTCTATTTTAATTTATTTTATTTGAAGGTATTGTGAATGAGATTTTTTTCCTGATTTATTTCTCAGTCCATAGTGTATTGTAAAGCTATTGATTTTTTAAATGTTTATTTTATATCCTCCTATGTTGCTGAATTCCACTATCAGCTCTCAAACTCTTTTAGTAGAGTCTTTAAGATCTTCTAAGTATAGGACCACATTATCTACAAACAAAGATAATTTGACTTCATTTTTATTTGTATCCTTTTTATTTTTTTCTCTTGCCTCATTGTTCTAGCTAAAATTTCAAGACCATATTGGAGAAGACTGTCAAGAGTAGACATCCTTGGCTAGTTCCTGATTTGAGAAGAAATGTTTTCCATTTTTCCCCTTTTAGAATGACAGTGACCATGTGTTTGTTATATATGACTTCTACCATATTGAAGAATGACCTTTCAAAATCTAGCTTCTTCAGGGTTTTTATCATGAAGAGATTTGAATTCTGTTGAAGACTTTTTCCAAATCAATTGAGACAATCATGATGTTTATCATTTATTCTATTTATGTGGTAAATTCTGTTTACTGATTTCCATAGT
This sequence comes from Cuniculus paca, assembly GCA_004365215.1. NCBI lineage: Eukaryota > Metazoa > Chordata > Mammalia > Rodentia > Cuniculidae > Cuniculus > Cuniculus paca. The sequence goes on along the minus strand of RJWT010017468.1, from coordinate 15,104 downwards.
TAAATCATCTTTGCATCCCTGAGCCTGTGCAAGAGGAGGACACAGAAATTTTGTGATTGCTAAACCCACCCTGGGGGAGATGATAGCCTGCTTACAATATAAGGGAGAAGAAGCTTGCTCAGTCCCCTTTTGCTCTTACTACTTTTGCTGTCTTTTGCCACCTTGAACTGGTGCCCCTGTGATATGCCACTCTGCCTTGGAGTGCATTTTCTTCTCCAAACCTAGCCCTGGAGCCAGCTGATTACAGACTGAAACCTCCACAAACTGTGAGCTAAATAAACCTTTCCTCCTTTAACCTTGGATATCAGATATTTTGTCTCAGCAGTGATAGAAAAGTAAACAATACATCAGGTAGGAGTACAGTTTGATCTTCTTCTGTTTTCAAAAAAATAGTTTTCCATATTTTCACTTTTAGTCTCTACATGTATATGTCTCTGCTAATGAGGCATGTTTCTCGAAAACAGCAAAAAGTTGAATCTTGGTTTTTAATCTGGTTTTCCAGTCTGTGTCTTTTAATTGAAGAATTAACACCGCTTATACCCAGAGAGGAGAACATGAATTTCGGTAGTGTTGTAGCACTGATGACAAAAAGACAAGCCAGATATTGGTATACAGTAAAAAAAATTAGAAACAAAAACATAAACCTTAATAAAAGGAAAGGGTCATGCACAGGCCACTGCTGGACCAGGACATCCAGAGCCAAGCCTATCCCCATGAGTCAGCATCAGCGAGGACTGCAGGGAGGGAGAACTAGACTTGCCCCACCAGAAACAGCACCATGCACAGGCTGCTACCGGACCGGGACATCCAGAGCCAAGCCTTTCCCCATGGGCCACCACTGGCAGGGGGAGAGTTAGATCCCAGCTCCTTCCAGCTCATGGGCTGGCAAACAAAAGTGTCAACCCCCACCTCCCCAAGCGACCAGTGGATCCAGAGAAACATGGGCTCCGATGATAGCTATTAAGGTGAAATACAATTGAATGCCTGTGGTGCTTTGATGTTTCACTGACCTTGCAGGTCTAGGGCCAGTGTTCTGATCATCAGTTCAGAAGATAGCAGTACACAGCATGGCATCTAGGGGAGGTCTCCTTCTGAGGGTAGTAACCACTGTTGATTCCCCATAATCTTGCTCTGAAGTCCTACATTATTTATTGTTTTGTTGGGTTGGGTTTTATTCTCTTTTGCTCTGTTTGATTATGTTATACCCAGTGGCATGAGCAGCTATTTCAAAGATAGTAAGATATATAGGGTAGCCATTTTGAATTTACTATTTGAATTTACTATTGTCTTGTTTTGTAGTCTTTTATTGTATCCCTTGCTTTGTTTTTACTGTTCCTATTCTATTCTGTTCTGTGTGATTTTTACTATTTCTAAAAGTATCTGCAGCTATTTTGAAGACAACAAAAGGCATTATGCTAACTATTGTTGATTGTAATGCTGTGAAGACCTGTATCACTTACTCTGGTTTGTTCTGATTGGTTTTATTCTGTTTTATTTTCCTTGGTTTTTAGAATAAAGAAAAGAAAAGAAAAATCAGTGATAGTAATAGACACAAAGACAAACCAAGTATTAAAATACAGTAAAGACCCACTAAAATAGTGGTGTTTAATCTTTTAGCATCAGAGATAAGTTTCAAGAAAGACTATTTTTCCACAGACTGTAAAGAGTGGGAGTAATATCATTCAAATGAATTACATTTATCTTGCACTTTATTTCCATTATTTCATTAGATTCTCATAAGCAGTAAACAACCTACAACCCTTCCATACAGAGTTCAGTGTAGAGTTTGAATTCCTCTAAAGTATGACACCTTAGCTAGGCTGACAGGAGGCAGAGTTCAGACTAGAACACAAGCAATGTGAGCAGCTGTTAATATACATGAAGCTCCACTGACTGGCCTGTCCACCACTCACTTCCTCCTGTTCAGTTCAGTTCCTAACAGGGGTTACAGTGAGGAGTTAGAACTCCCACAGTAAATACAAAAACTGGATCACAACTGACAATAGAAAACAGCAATAATAACATGAACTAAGAAGCTAAAAATTAATTCAGGTTAATATTAGTAATAATAAACAAAGCAAGAGAGGAAAGAAAATAGAAGACCTAAAATTTTAAAAAGGAAAATCAAGAGAGAAAATATAGACTAAAGTCCAGCTAAATTAGTTTTAAAAAGCAAACAAAAATAAGTTAATTCTAATTAAAAGTAATATAAAAAACGAGGAAAAGAAGAAAACACCCTCAAAAAAAGACCAAAACAAAGAAAAAGAAAAACGAGTCCAAAAAATTCCTCTATATGATGGAATTTGGGTCAGTAGCTTCCATCTAGGACCTAGAGCATTTGTATCTCCAAAATATGGGGGAAGAACAGTGAGTCACAATCAGGGTCTGTTGTGTTTCTACATCCACTTTCTGCTGAGTGAATGCTGAGTTCTACCCTGTCTTTCTCCCTAGGTGGTGTCACGCAATTGTATGCTGTTTGTCTCAGGACTATATTCACTCTAGTGGATCTTTGGTGTTTGCATGTTTTTTACCTTTCTGTGTACCAGAGCCGCTGTTATCCAAAACTAGCTTTGTGGCCTGTGGGCTGGTGAGGTACCTTACCTGCTCCAAGACCTGTCTGTCTATATACCCCGGGATGTGGCACACATCCAAGCAGAGGCATATGCCCAACCAGGTTGGCAGGTAAGGAAAGCAAACAGACCACTGAGTTGGTACTGGAAAGGAAGCCAATGAGGCAGCGAGGGAAGCCAAGCAGTTCACTGAACTCGATCCTAGTGCTTTCAGACACAGCTCCCTCAGAAAACCACACCTGACAGGCCTGTTTTCTTACCACAGAGGGAAGGACTACTGCATCCTTCACAGCCCAAGCTCACCACTGCTGCATAAACTTCACAGGGTGTATGTAACTAGCCCTCCCCTTCCATACAGTCTCTTGTTGCTGTCTCCTACTCAGTCATTGTGGTAGACTGACCCTAGAGACCCCAAAGTATGATTCTTCTGTGACTTTTGATTCCTCGAGTAGCTCAACTTTAAACAATAAACTCCTTCTCAAAATGGCTCCTGATTGTAACACTTCTAAAGATGGCAGGCACTGCAGTGGATTTTCTTCTCCAAACATAGCCTGCTATGTGGAGAGAGTCACTCTCAGAGTAAAATCTCACATTATATTTGCAGATTACAATAACTGTGGAGTTTTGCTAGGACTAGTTCTGCCAGTCTATTGTCTATTACCAGGGCTGCCTGCCCTCTTCTGGCTCACCCTGTGCTTTCAGAATCAGGTCTCCATTCCTAAGAGTCCATGTTAGTGTTCCAGACTGTTTAATTCTTTCCTCTGTATCATCTTCTGTTTCTCCATGATTTTTTAGATTTCTTGTTTCTTTTCTTGATTCCCAGAGCTCTTCTCTCACACTTCTTGCTGAAGGCTTCTACTCTACCATCTTAGAGAGATTAAAATCCAAATTTATGATTCTTGACTTCTCTTTTATTTTTTTTATTTTGAAGAGAATAAAACAAATACAAAATAAAACAGAGTGGTCAATCAAAACAAAACAAAGAATGTGATACAAGACTTCAAAATAAAATAAAAATAAACCAACAATGGTTGCCATGTTGCCCCCTGCTATCTTCAAAATAACTTCCCATATCATCAGGCATATTAAAATCAAACACAACAAAACAGAATAAAACCAATCAAAACAAAACAATGAAAGCCATACAGGACTTCAAAACAAGGCAGTTGGTATGCTACAGTGGCTACCATAATGCCTCTTGTTATCATCAAAGTAGCTGTTTATATTATCAGAAATAATAAAAACAAACAAAACAAAACAGAATAGTCAATCAAAACAAAACAATGAACATGATACAAGACCCCAAAACAAGATGAAAGGAAATCAATAATGGCTACCATAATGCCTCTTGTTATCTGCAAAATAACTGCCCATACCCTCAGGTACAATACAATCAAATAAAACAGAATAGAATAAAACCAATCAAAAGAAAACAATGAAAGCAATACAGGACTTCAAACAAGACTGTAGGAATACAACAGAGGCTACCACGATGCATCTTATCTTCAAAGTAGCTACTTATACCATCACACATAACAAAATCAAACAAAGCAAAATAGAATAAAATCAACCAAAAGAAAACAAGTAAAGCAATAAAGACTTTGGAAGAAGATAAGAGGAAATCAATAATGACTGCTATAATCCATTTTGTTATTTTTGCAATAGCTATCCATGCCATCAACAAAATCAAACATAACTAAACAATAAAACCAAGCTAAACAGAACCATGAGAACAATAAAGGGCTTCAAAACAGAATTATAGATCAACAATGGCCACTGCCTTTCCCCTTGAGACACCTCCTCCCCTTTCACCTTCACAACCTCTGTTTTGTATTTTGGATACAATATCCCCAGTTTCTTATACTAGGAAGACAATACAATGTTCACCCATGTGACTCTGAACCCCTCTACCCATGAGCATGCTCTCAAGTTGTATCCATTTACCTACAAGAGTCTCAAGGTTATCTTTCTTTATAGCTGAGTAGCTTTCCATTGGTTAGAAATGCCACATCTTTCCTTTCCATTCTGCAGCGGATGGGCAAGCCACCCCTACTGTTTCTTTCTGGTTCCTGGTCACATAGAACATCATTCCCTCTTCCCCAACTCTCAATCTATGAATTTCCTTTTGAGTTAAATGTGTTTGTTGGATAAAGCATATTGATGGATCCTGTCTCCCAAATCACCCTACCTGTGCTTCTCTCCATTAGTGAATTGAAGCCATCTACATTAATGGTTATGACCAACATGCACTGGCTCATCTCTGCCATGCTATTTTCCTGCCACTGGCTGTGTACTTTTCCCCTCCATTCTACTGTCTGTCCTGCTTGGTGACCACCCTCTGCTGCTGCTCCCGGAACCATGGTCTTCTTTATCTCTTTCCAAAATGTCCTTCAGTACTCTTTGCAGGGTTGGTTTGGCAGTCATGAACTCCCCCAGTTGTTCCCTGTCATGGAAGTATCTTGCTTCTCCATCAATTTTGAAAGATAGTTTTGCAGGGTACATCAATCTGGGTTGGAAGCTGTTCTCCCCCAGGACTTGAAATACTTCACTCCAAGCTCTTCTTGACTTGATGGTCTGTGCTGAGAAGTCCGCTGTGATTCTGACAGGCCTTCCTCCATAGATGATCTGTTTCCTTTCCTGAACAGTTTCCAATATTCTGCTTTTGTGTTGAATCTATGGGATCTTGATCACTATATGTCTGGGATCAGATCTACCTTGGCTATGGCTAGCTGGAGTTCCACATGCCCCACTTATCTGAATAGTACATTTTTCTCCCATGTTTGAGAAGTTTTCTGCTAGTAATTCTATAAATAGAATTTTTATGTCTTTTGTGTTTGACCCCTGCTTCTTCATTGGTACCTATCACTCATAAGTTATTTCTCTTTGCATCATCTTGCAGTCTTTGAATTATTTCCTGGTTCCTCATTATTTCTAAGAGGTCTTTCCTTTCCTGACTACAAGCTGCACACCTGTTCCCAAGGTCCGAAAGTCTATCCTCAGCCTCCCTCAAGCAATTTTGCCAGCCCTCAATGGAGATCCCAATTTCCTGGATATCTCCTTGAATCTGCCCCACACACTCAAAAATCTGTCCTATATTGTTCATTGATGGCCTCCCCCACCCTCCCCTGCTCCCCCATTTTTCCATCTATGTCCTCCTTAGAGAAGCCCAGCAACTCTTCTATTATGCTCCTCATCTCTTACCCCATATGATATAGCATTTCCATTCCAATTTCTCCCACAGCCCCATGGAGTTGTCTCCTTACCTCAGTTGCCATCATTGCAGAAACCTCAGGTGTGTGACTCCCAATCTCCTCCATGTTTTCATTTCCTGGATCTGCTCTGCCTTTTGTTTCTTCATCTTGACATTTTCCTGGGTTCTTCCAAACAAGTAGGTAGTGGGGTTTTGGAAACCTCCCACGTTGACTATAATTTCTCCAGAGCGTGACTGTTTAGTCTTCCTGGCCAGTTCTGGCTACAGGCATTCAATGGTGGCCACTGGGTGCTCTGGTGCAGGGACCCCTTCTGCTTTTCCCAGCCCTTGCTGGTTACCTGGGGAGGAAGCATCCCAAGGGCTGCTGGAATGCATGCGGAGCAGAGCCTGCCTCTGCCTTCCCTCTGAGCTGGTTACCAGAGAGCAGGGCCTCCCTTTGTCTGTTGGAATGTGTGCGGAGCAGGGCCTGCCTCTGCCTTCCCTCTGAGCTGGTTACCAGCAAGCAGCAGCTCCCTTTGTCTGCTCGACTTCTCTTTTCTTATCATTTGTCAGAACCGTTTTGGTTACAAGTGACAAAAACTCAACTGGGATTTGTTTAAGCTAGAGGGGAACTGATTGACTTACATGTTTTCTTGACTTGGTATCTTTACTGAGAATGGTGCTTTGGGGGAGCAGAACACATGACCTCCCTTTTTTACAGAGGAGAATCTTACCTATCTTTATTGAGATTTCCTCTTTCTGCACTCTGCCAATATGTTTATGCCAGAATATCCAGTGTGTCTAAGCTTTGCATATGAGAACTTTCAGGCAGAAGAAACAGATACCAATGGGAGAAAGATATTTCCTTGTGTAGAAGGAAAGGAGTCATTCACCAATGTTGTATCAGAGGCAGTTTGGGTTAAATCAAATAAGATTATCAGGCAAGATCTATAAAGATTAAAGTATATTAGTGCTCCCTCCTTTTACTAAAAACAGTGACCAAAATTACAAAGGATATGCATAACTTTTTATTGTTATACTTGATTTCATACCTTTCAGAATTGTGCTTCTTGCTCTTTATATTTCAAGAACAATTCTGAAAATACTTGATATATATTACTTAAAGAAAATAGTAAGTTTTGTGACTGATATACATTATACTCTTTTATATTGCTATGTACTCATTTATACTCCTATTACCCTCTTCCCTGGGAATCCTGATCTAGACAGCTCTTCATAGAAGTATTTCATATGTACCCTTCACTCCACAGCTGCTTCAGGTTTTGACTCTCACATCTGAGATCAGATGTTCTCAGCTGTCATTTGCTTAATTTCTAGTTTACTTTAGTAGCTAAAGTCTTTACATCAACAAAAGTAGAGATTTCACATAGCTGAAAGGTGTGCAACGAACTGATAGCCTGAGTGCAAGAGACTGTTGATAGGCCAATTTACATGAGATTCCCCCCTTTTTTCCTTTTCTTTTGACCTGAGCAGACCAAGAAAATATATTTCTGAAATAGGGGTCCAGGAAATGAGGGGCTATGGATCACAGCACAGATCTGTGCCTTTCAGATAAGCCTCTGATCCTAGCACCATGAATGTCTGAGCATTTCATAAAAGGAGGGAGTATAAGTGAACTGAAGGGAGCCCTTTCCTTGAGCTGTTCTGTGAGACACATGGGCACACACTTCACTACTTGGTCTGCTTGTGCTAAAGGATATCAGAAGATAGTAAAACAGCACAGCCTCCCCAACTCCTACATAGAGTACATGGTTGGTTTAGAGCATTGAGGCTTCTGAGGGAAATCAGCATCATTTTGTTTTCAAGGTTTTTCTGGCACCTTTGTGAGCAACCAGAGCCAGCGTCCTTCCACAGACATCAACATCTTCTTGATGAGAGTCTGGTGCACTGAATTCAATCAAATGTCCCCACATTATTTCTCCAATGGTAAACACCGGTGAAAAGGGTTAGGATAAGAAGAACACAGTGGAACCAACGTGGTAATAGGGAAGACTGTTCATGAGCTCCTGGGAATTACTAAGTAAGATCTGAGATACCATGTGAACAATCTGAGCCAATAGTGGTAGCTATCTGTATTCCAAGAAATAGTCTCTAATTCCTGGATATGCTTCATGAAACAATCACGTATCCAAGATCATTATATCTGTGGAGCTTTGAAAAGAGAGAGTTGCTGTTGCTATGTGCCCACTGAGCTGAGTTAAGGTCATTGTCTCTAGTAACTCTCCAAATTCTTTCCTGTTTTGAAGGAGAACCACCAAAAAATTGATGACATCAGTATATTCCATACCTTCATTTACATTTTTCCCCTACCATACTGGGGATTGAACATACTAGGTAAGCATACTATCACTGATCCAACCCTCAAACCCTTCATTTATTCTCTAATAAATAATGTGTCTATCACTATTTTTAAAAGACATCAAAAGAAAACCCCATCTGTAATAACAACAATGAAATAAAATACTTAGGAATAAATTTAGTCAAGGATGTGAAAGAGCTCTACAATAAAAATAAAAGCATTTATAAAGAATACAAAAACAAAAATATCCTGTGTTCCTGAATTTGAAGAATTGGTACTATTAAAATATCCACACTGGTAGCCAGTCCACTGTTTTTGTGAGTCAGTAGAGGCCATGCTGGGTTTGATCTTCCTGTAAGCTGCACAAATCAGGCAGGGCCCAGGAAGAGGGAAGTCAGATTGCTTTTCCCATGAGCAGCGTAAACCATGCAGGGTCCAGGAAAAAAGAAGCCTGTCCACTGTTCCCATGAGTCAGCAGAGACCATGTTGGGTGTGGGAAGACCACATCAAGAAGCTAGTTTGATTGTCCTGTAAGCCGTGCAAACCAGGTGGGGCCCAGGAAGAGAGAAGCCTGATTGCCTTTCCTGAGAGCCAAAAGGCACACTGGCTGAGAATCAAGACACACCCCCACCACCAAGCAACTGGTTGGTTTGGAGGACAGGCTAAGTTGATAGCAACCAAGGTACAAAAACAACTAAATGCTTGTATTGTTTGATTGACTTTGCAGGACTAGGGCCGGTAGTCTAAGCATCTGTTAGGAGGATGACAGTATGCAATATGGCAAATATGGGAGATTTCCTTCTGTCTTGTTTTTGAAATCCAATATTATTCTCACTGTTTTGTTTTGTTCCAATTTATTGTTTTATTTTATTCAATGTTGTGTTTTGATTGGTTTATTCTGTTTTGTTTTATTCAGTTTTACTATGTCTGAGGAAATGGACAACTATTGTGAAGATAGCAAGATATATTATGGTAGCCATTGTGGATGACCTATTGTCCCATTTTGAAGTTATGTGCCACTTTCACTGCTTTGTTTTGATTGACTTTATTCTGTTTTGTATTCTTGAGTTTTATTCTTCTTAAAATAAAATTTTAAAAATTAAAATAAAAAAATAAAATATCCATACTACCTAAAGTCATCTGCAGATTCAAAGCAATCTCCATAAAAATACCAACATCAATCTTCAAAGAAATAGGAAAAAAAATTCTAAAATTTACATGGAACCATAAAGAATCCTGAAGACCAAAAACCTTCTTGAGAATAAACAACAAAGCAGAAAGCGTTTCACTACTTGATGTCCCAATATACTACACAGCTATATTGGGATTAAGGAATTAAAGTATGGTATTGTCATACAGACACACAGGCCATGGAACAGAGTAGAAAATCTAGAAATAACTCCACACACTTACATTCAAGTGATTTTTGGTAAAGAAACCAATAACACAATGGTGGAAATATAGTCACTTCAATAAATGGTGCTGGGAAAATTGGATCTCCATATACATAAAAAAAAAAGACTAGACCCTGATTCTTACCATATACAGAAAATCAATTCAACACCAATTAGGGATTAAATATAAGGCCCAGAAGCACAAAAGAAAACATACCAGATATTCTCTTTTATCTGGTTTTATACTACTTTGTTTTGTTTGAGTTTATTGTCTGTAAATGTATGAACAACCATTTTGAAGAAAGCAAGAGACACTAGGGTAACCATTGTTAATATCCTGTTGTTATGTTTTGAAAACCTGTATAGCTTGCAGTGTTCTGTTTTGAAATCCTGTATTATGTTTGACTCTATTCTGTTTTCTTTTGCTTTGTTTTGTTCTGTTTTGTTTTGTTTTGTTTTGTTTTGTTTTGTTCTATTCTCTTTAAAAGAAAAAAAAGAGAAAACATAGCAGAAATGCTTTAAGAATTGGTCTGGGCAAGAATTTTTAGATGTGATATCAAAAGTGCACATAACAAAAGCTAAAATCAGCAAATGGAATTCTATCACACTAAAAAAGCTTATGTATAGCAAAGGCAAGCAATTAACAGAACTAAAAGATATCCTATAGAATGGGATAAAATATTTGCAAACTTCTCATTTGACAAGAGTTTAATATTCAGAACTTATTTTTTTTAAACTCAAGCAGCTCCAGAGTAAAACAAAACAAAACATATACACACACTCAAAAAATACCTTCAGATAATCCAAATAAATGGGAACTAAATGTCTGAATAGGTCTATGAAAAAATGTTCAATATCACTAACCACTAGGGAAATTCAAATCAAAACCATATTCACCTCAGTTTGAATGGTGATTATAAATAAGACAAAAACATAACAAATGCTAGTGAGTGTGTGTAGAAAAAGGAACTCTTAATCACTCTCAGTTGAAATATAAATTGGTGTATACATTATGGAATACACTGTGGAGGTTCATCAAAATCTCACAATAAAACTATTATATGTTCTGACAGTCTTACTATTTCACTACTGGATATACTTAAAAGAATTGAAATCAATATGTCAAAGAGATATCCGTACTCCTATGTTTACAGCAGCACAGATCACAGAAGCTAGAATATAGCATACCCCTAAATATCCATCTCTAGATGAAGAGATGAAGAAAATACGGTATACTTACACACAAAGGATTACTATTCAGTTATTTTAAAATAGCATGAAATATTGTCATTTGCACCAACATGGACAGTCCTGAAAGCCATTGTGTTAAGTGAAATCAACCAGACACTCAAAGACAAGCACTGTCTCATCTCAATCAGGTGTGGAATCTAAGAAAGCTGATCTTGTGGAAGCTGAGAGTAAAACAGTGGTTCCCTGAGGCTGAAGGAGGGTAAAGGGAAATGTGGGGAGAGGTTCATCAATGGACCCATCTTACAGGAGGAATAAGTCATAGTGTTTTATGGTAGAGCAAAATAAATACACTTAACAATGATGCTCTGTGTATCTCAGAATAGTTAGAAAAGGATTTTGAATGTATTCACCATAAAAAAGTGATAACAGTAATGTGTATGCTAATTACCCCAAATTGATAGCCAATGTATACATGGATCAAAATGTCATGCTGTACCTTATAATAGGTTTAAATCTTATATATTTATAAAAAAATAAAATTTACTAACTAAAAATGAGTAAAAGTTTTATTTTTATTGGTTCACATTATTAGATTTATAGTGATACACTGAACACGCATAAACATCTTTTGATTATTTTCATGCCTGTTACTTCCATCTCCCTTCCTTTCTTTCCCTTAATCCTCTTCCCTGTCAATAGAAAGACTACCTTTTAGCTTCCTGCCTTCTCTCCTTTGTTTCTAGAATTTTTTTTTTTTTTTTGGTACTAGGGAATCAAACTCATGACCTCGCTCTTCCCAGGTGAGTGCTTACGCCGCTGAGCTAAATCCCCGGCCCTCTAGATTTTTAACATAAGAAAAAGCATGCAGTTTTTAACTTTCTGAAACTGACTTTTTTTTGCTTAACATTGTAGTCCACAAATCCATCCATTTTACTCCAAATGACAAGATTTCATTCTTCGTTATGACTAATACTCCATTGTGTATACACCACATTTTATTTATCATTCATTTATTGATGGGCACTTATGCTGATTCCATATCTTGGTTGTTGGAAATAGTGCTGCAATTTACATGAGTATATTTTTATATGTTGAACTTATCTACTTTGGATATGTATTCAGGAGCATCTAGCAGATTCTTATATGGAACAAAATCAATTTCTGCATTATCTATTTTGAGTCCTATATTTATATATCTATATATGTTATGCTTTTAGTAGTGCCATTTTTAATTATCATAGATTTTAATATATTTAAATAATTTGTTTAGTCTCATGTCATTACTCACATTTTTAATTTAACTTTGAGAATAAACTTATTTTTCTTCCCAAGAAAATCTGACTAGAGTCATATTCTATAAAATTTTCACAAAAATTTAATTTAATTTTGTGTAGATCATTATGAGATTTGATTCTGTGTTGAAACAGAGCCAATGGGCTGAAATAGATACAGGTGTGTGTGTGTTCCCTAAAAGGTAGGAAATTTTAATCTCTTCTGACAGCAGAAAATAGTAATCAGACAAGTTGAATGAGTCAGTGGAAATTTAATCTGGTCTTATTTTAGCCAGGTGTAAAAAGCAAGATTCCTGATATGGCCAGGAATCTTAAAGCCGGAAAGTACTTGACTCCTGCAGGTTGCTGCTCCTTCTCTGTCCTGGCGAATGACTGCTCAAAGAGCACAAAGTACATGCAACATGGTAAACTTAGATTTGTTGCCTCAGCCATCGAATGGGTCATCTCATTTCTTACAAATAAAACTAAAGAAGTAAAACATAGATTCTAGACTGTATTTATAATAGCAAAGTCAGGGCATTTGTGTAAGGTGCTCCTCAATGCAGTAACATCTCGTTTTCCTTTCAACTGGCTTCCAGGTGTAAATGCAGAAAAAACTAAAACAAACAAACAACAAAAATAACCAAAGGAATGCTTGTAAGTAAAGCATCTTAGTCACAAAGACTGATCATCTGAGGAATAGTGTTAATGTGGTGTCATTTATCAGCTCTCTGGTGTTAAAAAAAGGAATCCTTTCTTTATGGTTAACAGAGACAAGTTATGATGCAAAAAAATAGATTAGAGAAAAAATCAGCAGTGCTATACTGTGATCCCCAAGACCAGTTGAGTTGTTCTGTTTTGTCTCTTTTGGCTTCACTTCGCTTTGCTTCATTTCATTTCATTTCATTTCATTTCACTTTGTTTTATGAAACTGGAAATTGAACCCACAACTTCTGCACTGAGCTGCATTCCCCAGTCCTACTTCTAAGTTTTTTATTTTAAGATGGGATCTCAGCAAGTTGCTAAGTTGCCCCAGCTAGGCTTGGCCTTGCAATGCTCGCACTTCAGCTTCCCAGAATTCTGGGTTTATGGACATGGCCACTGTGCCTACCGAAGTTTTAATTTTATACACACTTATTCACACTTATTTGAGTTTATGAAAGTAGAATAATGATAAGTTACAATTGAGGGAGTCAGCTCCTCTGAAGACAGTATAGGCTGACTGAAACAAAAAATTACTATTTAACACCCACAAAACCAAGCAAGTCAAAAGAACTTTTAAGTTTTATCTCAGACTTAATGTAAAGCAAAAATATTCTTTTTTTATTTTAAAGAGAATAAAACAACACAAAACAGAACAAACCAAATCAGAACAGAACAATGCAAGTAACACACGACCTTACAACAAGACAACAGGCAATCAACAGTGGCTACCATAAAGTGTCTTGTTTTCTTCATAATAGTTGTCCATACCTTCATACACAATACCACCCAACAAAACAAAATAGTATAAAACTGATCAAAATAATAGAATGAGAGTATCATGGGACTTCAAACCAAGACAATAGGAAATCAACAATGGCTTCCCTAGTGTCTCTTGTGCTCTTCAAAATAGCTGTCCATACCCTCATACACAGTGAAATCAAGTAATAAGAAAATGGACTAAAACCAATCCAAACAAAAGAATGAAAGCATTACAGGACTTCAAGACCAGATAACAGGAAATGGACAATGGTTACTATAATGTCTCTTTTTCTTCAAAATAGCTGTTTATGCCATCACACATAATAAAATCAAGCAAAACAGTACAGAGTAAAACCAATTAAACAGAAGAATGAAAGCATTATAGGACTACAAAATGAGGTAATAGAAAACCAGCCATAATTACCATAATACATCTCATTATATTCAAACTAGCTGCCCATACCATCTGACACAGTAAAATCTAACAAATCAAGACAGAACAGAACCAAACTTAACAAAATTGTGAAAACATTACAAGAGTTCGAGACAAGACAATAAGAAATTAACATTGGTTACTACCTTCTCCTCCTAGGTGTTTCCTCCCCTATCACTTTTATAATATCTATTGTGTTTTTGGATCCCACTAACTCCTGTTTTCTATACTAGTGTTCACCCAAATGAGTTCAAACTGTTTCACCCATGAACATGATCTCCAGTTGCAGCCAGAGAACCTCAAGATTATCCTACTTTGTAGCTGGGTAGCTTTCCATTGTATGAAAATGCCATATCTTTCTTATCCATTCTGAAGTTTCTGGGCTAATTACCCATGCTTTTTTTCTGGTCTTCTGTCGCTTGGATCAACTGTTTTCTCCCTTTTGATTTTCAGTCTATGAATTTCCTTTCATGTTAAATGTGATTCTTATATACAGTATATTAATGGATCCTGTTTCTTGATCCAATCTCCCTGCATTGCTTTTTATTGTGGAATTGAGGCCATCTACATTACTGGTTACAACCAGCATACATTGGTTTGTCTCTGTCATGCTATCCCCCTGTTGTTGGCCCTCTGCTTTTCCTCTTCATTTAATTGCCTATCTTGTCCTCTGCTGCTGTTCCTGGAACCATGATCATCTTTACCTCTCTCTAGAGTATCCTTTAGCACTCTCTGTAGGGTTGATTCAGTGGTCATGAATTCCTTGAGTTGTTCTTTATCATGGAAGTATCTTATTTTTCCATCAATTTTGAAAGACAGTTTTGCAGGGTACATCAATCTGGGTTGGAAGTTGTTTTCTTTCAGGATTTGAAACACTTCACTCCAAACTCTTCTTGATTTGATGGTTTGTGTTGACAAGTCTGCCATGATTCTAATTGGTTTTCCTTTATAAGTGATCTGTTTCTTTTCTCTAACAGCTTTTAATATTCTATCCTTTTGCTGAATTTCTGGGATCCTATTATATGTCTGGGTGTAGATTTACTTTGGTTATGGCTAGTTGGGGTTCTATATGCCTCGGTTATCTGTATACCAGATCCTTTTCCCATGTTTGGGAAGTTTTCCGCTATTATTTCTATAAATAGAGTTTTTATTTCATTTGTGTTGACCCCTGCTTTTTCATTAATGCCTATTACTCTTAAATTATTTCTCTTCACATTGTCCTGCAGCCGTTGAATTGTTATTTCCTGGTTCTGTGTTATTTTTAAAAAATC
>RJWT010017467.1:0-19333 GCA_004365215.1 Cuniculus paca | reverse complement strand
GCCCTCGCTGCAGCAACAGCGGCCAGGCCCGGCTCAAATTTTCTGCCTCACAACACCGGCGCTCTTGGCTGCAGGGAGGCAGGACATTCACACCACAACGGCTTTTACCAGGTGACCCTGAGGCATCGCTGCTCTGCAGCAGAAAACTGCACCAGAACTGCCAGCGTGGGCAGCAACAGCCGCCGCAGAGCTGACCTTTTGATTCATGCGTGTGTTCACATGTTTGGGGAAGTGTGTATTCAATTTGATGCACGCATGGGCATGAGTGTATGCATGTATGTACCGGTGCGGTGCATGTTTGTGGGGCCGGTCAGCATGTGTGTGAACATGCATGTCTGCATGCATTTGCGAATGTGTGCATTTGGTTTTGTGTATGTAAATGCATGGAATGAGCCACCAGCAATGTGGGTGTTGCTCCATAAAATGTCACTTAAATCTGAGAGTCCTCCTTGGGAATAGATTTATTTTACCAATGATTTATATCATGTTTGCATACACAGACAAAAGTAGATCTACGTTTGTAAACAGACCCAGGGGGCAGCCAGCCAGCAAAACAAGTGGTCTTCCAGCCGGAACCTGAGCCACACAGCAGACCCACAGCATACAGCAGAAAGGCCATGAGATGCTACACGTGTCTCCTTCAGACAAAGGATTTGCTGTGACTGTTTCTGGTCTTTCCATGGTGGGCACTGGGGACTGAACCCAGACACTTTGTACTGAGCAGCATCCCCATTCCTTTAAAGAAATTTCTACTTATTTTGAAATAGGGTCTCATAGTCACTAAGCTGTTGGGATTAGGCTCAAGCTTATGATTCTTCTGCATCAGTATCCCAGAGTGCTGGGGTCGCAGGCCTGGGCCACCACGCCCGGCTCCTGGTCTTTTTATATATGAAGTTTCTCTACAGTTTCAAGAAACTAGAAAATAAAAAATAAAATGAGGACCATAATGGGTTTATTGTATAAATATCTTGAGAAAGGTAGAAAATAAGCAATGAGGGTTTGCCTGTGTAAGGATTTCATAAGCAGGATTGCTCAGGGCCTCGGAACACCAGGGGCCTGACCAGCATCTCTATGAAGCACTGAGTCACTGCCTCACAGTGGGTCTGAGACTTTCCTAAGATGGAATAAAGAACTGTTTGGTTTACTCGAAACCTCTCCGGAGGCTAGGCTGTCACACAGCTCAGCGGCAGAGCACCTGCCAGGCATACATGGGACACCAGGCTGACCCACAATGAAAAGACAAAAAAACGCATTTATTCATTCCACACGCAGCACGTCTCTGATGTGCGTGAAGTACAGATGGAAGAGCTGTGCATTCTGGCTGGAAAATGCTTAAGCTCAGCTATGCCTTTCTGGCCTTACCAAGGCGTCCAGAGCCAGAATCACCGGCAGTGCAGGACCACTGCCTCCCCAGCGTGTCCTCCCCGGGCACTTCCCAGGATTGGTGTGGTTAAACATGAACGTCAATGTGGGATTTGGCAGGGAAAAGTCATGCAATTTAGCTTTCAAAAACAGAGAAGGCAAGCTGTATGGTTCTGCCTCAGCTTTAGCTGACAAGGCTTTCAGCCTGTGAAGGAGAGTTTAGCCGCTGCCGCCTCTCTCTTCCCAGAAAGCTCATCGCTGTCCCCTGTGGCCTGACAGCACAGGCAGCTGATTCAATGGTGTCACTCTGGAATGAGAGAGCCCGGGCTTACTTTCCTTACAGGTCCCGGCAAAGTGAGTCCCACGCCTCCCCGGAATGCAATTCGTTACATGCATCACTGGATGCAGGGGAGCTCGATGGGCCAGAGGAAGACGGGACATTCGGCCCTTATCCTGTTGAGACCTCAGACCCTCACTGGATGTAGACTCCATGACACGAGTGGTACAAGAAGGACAAGATCCACACAAACAAGAAGCTCATGAATAAAAATCAGAAAGTACGGGTCCGGGCACGAGCATATTGCTCTTCGCGATCGATGGCAAGCTGTAGCCCAGACCAGTCTGTCAGGCCATTCCACGGTGGGGGTGGTAATCCGAGGAGGTTCCAACTCCTTGAACCCCCACCTTCCAGCTCTGCACCTAGGTTTTCTTCTGGGATAGCTGTCCTTCCGGCCCCTTCCCCCACTCAGCCAGGGAGCAGGGGGGAAACTGGCGGTTCCCCTCACTGAGCACTTGCTGGGCGGACATGGGTGGATCTCTCCTGAGAGGAGACGCCGGGCAAATACCGGAGGCGTTTTACCAAGGACATCTGCTAACCCCACATCCCTGTTTACCTGTGCACGCAGCACATAGAGGACCGCAGCCCGAGACTGATCCTCCAGGGCCCAGGGCTATAGGAGGGGACAAGAGACCAGCTGGCGCAATGCAGCCAGGGCAGTCCCTGGGGCAGCGGCACCGATCCCACTACAACCTTGAGAGGAGATCAGGACCTTCAGGGAACCCTGGGCAGCCGGGGAGCCGGCTACTCTCATGGGGCCTGCAGATGGCAGGCTTCCTTTGTCTCTTCCCACCTGAATCTGGGTGACAGGCACAAAGACAGGCACAGGCGCTGTGGTAGAGCAACAGGCAGGGTGGGACCCCATGGGGCTCCTCCACGAGTGCCTCACAGGATGCAGTGGACGCAGACCCATGAGGAAGCATCCAGGGAGGGGAAACTGCATTAGCTTTTGATTGAGGAAGGTTCTGCCCGGAAACACTACATTTAGCATTTCTAATTAAAAACATGCCGAGAAGCCCCGACTTTCTGCAGAGAAAAAAAGATAACCTATAAAAGAGCCTCATAGGCCTTGGGACCTGTTTAGGGACATTAAACAAAAGTAGGAGACACTGGAGATAAGCCCAGAGCCCGGATCATACTGACATGCACAGCCCCGCTACCGGAGAAGGGGCTGCGGCTTCCAGAAACCCACACACAGAGGCTCACTGTCCAACACCAAGCAGTGGAGGACCTGACACGTGCCGGATCACCTGCTGAGTGACAGGTCTCTCAGCGTGTGGCCCTCTCCACTCAGACCCCAAAGTGGGATTCCTTGGCCCATCTCTGGGAGACACAGCAAGGAGAACCACAAAACTACAGGGACAGGCCCAACAATGTGGGAAGCACCCAGCCCTCCATCCTGTGACACACACACACACACACACCCTCTGGAACTACACCCCCAGGCCAGTGTCTCCCTCACAGAGAGCTGAGGCTCCCAGGAACACCTGGCTCCACGCAGCGCTTACCCACCCAGCGCCAAGCGGCCCTATTCCTAGCACACCACAGTGACACCCACAGTGGACACACAGGCAAACCCAAGCTCTCTGAGAAGCGAGGCCAGCCCCCAGTGATGGCCACTGTCCCTGGCCCCTGATCCTTCTAGCCCACAAAGGCTGGCCTGCTGCTGTCTGCTCTCCCTGCATCTCCTGATGAAATCCCATTCTCAGGGCGTGGCCTCTGAGACATGGCAGGGCACCATCTGGCAGATTTACAAGTAGTCTGTACAGAGAATAGGGGCTGGTAGCCGCACCTTAAGGGCCCTCTGAGTAGATGGAGGACAGCCTGACCTTTGGAGATGGACCTAATAATGCCTAGGACCCTCAAAGATGGCCAAGCTAGGGCAGGAACAAGGCACAGGGACAGTGAGTCCCACAGGAACACAGGCCCACATCTGGCTGCCCCTCTCCCTGGCTGCAGGATGCTGCTGAGAGAGTGCGCCCACCCAGCCAGGGAATGGGACTGCTCCATGCTGGCAGAGAAAAGTACTTCCGGCCACACACAGGGCCCAGTGTTCTCCCAGGACGAAGAGGAGAGCCACAGCGAGGCCAGTGGGACAGGCTGGGCAGATGTCGGGTGTCGCAACCTCCACTCTCGGTCAGCCTGAGCAGAGCAGGAGGAAACACGTGTGCAAGAGTCAGAACACAGCGCCCTCCACGCCAGCACCTCCTCGAAGGAGACCCTCTAAAGACAGCGCTGCAGCCACATTCTGTGTGTTCTTCATGTCGGAGCAGTGGCCACTGGCAGACTGTGGGCCGCACGCTGCCCACGGGTCCTGGAGCCAGCAGCGTCTGCAGAGGGAGAGCACACATAGCTGGGAAGGACGTCAGAGCCCCGCTGCTGAGACCTGGTGGGACTGCTCTCCCCACTGTCATTCTAACTGAGGATGCTGGCTGTCATCTCGTCCTCACCCACCTGCACCAAACGGGAGCGTTCGAGGCCGGGCCCGAGCCCGCTCAGGCAGGCCTGCGTGTGCGCACATTCCCCACTGCACGCTGCACAGGTGCTCTGCCCCAGAGAATACTTGGGAAAACCACTTGAAATCACGCACGTGTGGCATCGTTATAGAAAGTCACTAGCAAGTTCAGTGCCTGAGTTGAGTGACCACTAAAGTCCCCCCAAAGTTCCTGAGCCAGAAGATTTGGGGGCCAGTGACAAGGCCTGGATGGGTCCCCACTTCCTGCTCTGCTTGGGGACCTCCCTGATGGGTGCACTGCCTTGGGGACCTTCATCTCCATGGCTCTGCCTGGGTGGGTGTAGCTGCCACAGGGACCTCAGACTCCTTTAACACGCTGCCAAGGTGGGTGAATCGCTGCGGGGACCTTGACCTCCCACCCCCAGCTCTGACAGACGACGAGGCTCTGAGCTGTGTTCAGAAATCCAGCTGTGAGCCTGAGACCAGGTGCCTTCCGCACTCATCAGCAGATCTCAGCCAAGGCCTACCTAGTTTCTCGAAGTGTCGCTATGGGCGATAACAGATGGCCAACTCCACTCGCTCATGCCCACAAGGGAAAGCTGCCCACTAAGCACCTTTCCAG
The DNA here is from genome assembly GCA_004365215.1 of Cuniculus paca. Taxonomy (NCBI): domain Eukaryota; kingdom Metazoa; phylum Chordata; class Mammalia; order Rodentia; family Cuniculidae; genus Cuniculus; species Cuniculus paca. The sequence goes on along the minus strand of RJWT010017467.1, from coordinate 14,557 downwards.
CACTGTGGTGTCCTCTCTGCCACTCAGGACAGGAGGAGAAACAGTGACTGTCATGCTCAGACAGCTGACCACGTGCTGCATGGATGGCTGAGGCTAACTCACAGCACTTCCGGACTTGATCGTCAGAGTAGCCCTCGGAACACTGCACTGCACTGCGCTGCGATGCTCACGCAGAGGGAAGCACAGCGTCTGTGAGACCAAGAGAAGCTTTGCTACGTGTACCAGGTGGACAGGGAAGGAGGCAGCGTGTGCCCTGAAATATCCTGAAAGAGGAGAGGACCGCTGTCCAGGTGCCGAGGCCGACCCATGAAAAATTAATCCACACTATGAGCAGGTCGGCTGCGTCTGGCAGGAGCTGGGCAACTCAGAGCCCGGCTGGGGTCAGTGCTGCATTTCAACCTCCACCACACGGCATCTCGACCCAGGATCCCCGCCTGGAGCAGGCCGCCACCTCACGCCCAGCTCCTCACAGCGCCTCCAGAGGATCTGTTCCAGGGGTAACTACCTCACTGGCTTTTGTGAAACCCTGGCTCTTGAGATAAACAGTCTTCCTCACAGCACGCTCTGGAGGGGAGGGGACACAGGAAAAGGGGGTGCGCCTGGGTGGGGCAGAGCAGGCTGTGAAGAGGATGGGAGGAGCTATTTGTTCTCAGGATTCAGACACCCTTCTGGAGCCTGTCTCTCCTAACAGCTTACACTCTTAAAGCCTCCTCTAAGACGTGGGGAAAGGCGCTATCTAGAATGAAAAGCCATACGACAGACCCGACTTGAACGCCGATCTGAGAAAGATGAGTCATTTCCTGGTGGGCGCTATTCTTTGGTCTTCAGCCACCAAACTTCTTGTGTGATAGAAGAGGTATTTGCCATGGATCTATGGGGGCAAAACTGGCCTAAAAGCCAAGAGATGGAAGGAGCGTCCCCAGGACCACTGCGACACCAGCAAGACCCTCCTGTCCAGCCTCCCTCCCCCACCCATTCCCATCTGGTCCTGACCCCAGGTGGCCCACCTTGCTGCCTGTGCCCAAGCACCCACATGCAGGGCAACCCCCAGGACCGCCCGCCCACAGCCCTTGCCTGGCTATTGCCCACGGCTCTTTGATTCAAATCTTTCACAGCCAGGCGGGGATGATGCTGGTCACTATCCTAACATATGGGTCACAAACTGCAAACCTAAAATGCTGTTCAGGAATTGACTGGGTTTGGTGTTTCACGTTTCAGTGGCCTATTAATTATTCACGAAGAGTCAGCCTCCTGCTCGATGGGCCGATGTTATCAGGCAGGCTGTTTTGGTGATAGGTAAGCAGAGCTGAATCCTGTGACCCTACTCGGGTCAGAGATCAGACTCCATCCCCGCAGAGCTCTGCATGCTGACACCAGGTGGGCTGCACTGGCACAGGTCAGAGCGGGAGCAAGGGAGGCTGCCCGTCCACTTCCAGGACAATGGGTATCACCCATCCAGTGCAGGAGAATTCGGTCTCCTCCTATCGCCAATGGCTCAGAGTGCTACCAACCAGACTGGGAGAAAACCAGACAACTGTCGACCAGAGGGACCAAGGCCAGGAGGGGACCCACACGAGGGACCTGACATTTTGCCAAGGGGGACCCTGTAAAGGAAGCGGGAAGTCCCAGCCAGACCTTTCCTTTAGGGTGGACAGGTCAAGACATTTGCCCTACTGAGGAAAAGTTAAGTGTCACAATTCCAGTGGCTGCATCATCCCTCTCTCATTGGTTTGGACATAATGATGAAGTGGGTCACTGCAAGCTCCGGAGGCAGACTCGGGAGCCCTGGCCTCTAGTGACCCCTGCAGAGCAAGTATCATCAGAGGCAAGGGGAGCCGGCACCATGGCTGCCAGGTCCATCCAGGGGCTGTGGAGCTGGCCTCGAACTTACCCTGTGAACTGCCAGGCTGGCCCGGCATGTGCCGGATGAGCCAAGGGCCTCACTGTCTCCCACCCAGCTGTTGTCTGCTCCCCCGCCCTCGTGTGGTGTTTTTAATCCTAAGGTTACAAAGTTATGGCAATGGCCGGCAGGACCCAGAGACCACTTCAGTTATTCCCCAGCATGAGAAAGACAAATTCATGGCAGGGGAGAAGGGACACTGCCCCTGGTGAAGTGATGACCCTAAGAGCAGAACCCTGAACAGAAGGAATGCTCTATCCACCACTGGCCAGCCACGGCCCAGGGCCAGTCCTCTCTCCACAGGGAGGCTGGGCCAGACACTGACACCTGCCCCTAACTGGAGACGCTGCAACCTCTGACTGCACCCAAACGAGGCCGCTGTGGTGCATTCCTCCCCGCTTCCTGCGGCAGACATGGCATCAGGTGCATGAAAGGCAGGCATCGGTCTTCCCTCTCTCCCCCTGCATCTTCCTCTGGGGCACTGCTAGGGAGATCACTGCCACAGATCATTGGGTTTGATTTTACAGACCATCTTTGTGAAACATAGAGGGAAATGGATCTCCACATACACTGGAGACACTAGCACCTCTGCACATGTGAGGGCCCTCACGACTCAGAGAAGACAGTGGCTCTGAACAGTGGGGGCTGCCTGACCATGAGACAGCCCACAGGGGCCAGCTGTGGTCTCAGCCAGGCCCCTGCGTCATGAACCCACCTCTGGAAGCAAGATGAGGGTTGGGCATCGGGCGGCTGGTGGCAAAGGATGTGCCAAAATAACTCAACAGCACAGAACAGAACCTTGTGGTTACAAAGCTTTCGTAGCAACTGAGAGAGTTTTCTATTTTCATATGTTTTATAATTATGTGCAAATTCTATTTTTATCCAATTTGTGGTCCACCAACCGAAAAAGAAAACAAAACCCCAAAACCCCCTCTTTTTAGTTGCTTACCTCACACCGGCATAGACTGAGTTCGCATAGCAGGGACACATCAGAAAACTCTTTAAATTACTACTTTCTCACCATGAGAAATGATGACAGTCCTGGAATTCTTTTCTGTTCAGAGATTGTTTCAACTATAAGGAAGTGGTGGAGATTGATCGCTTTGCTGAAACATCCCGTCCGCCTCATGTCCCCCTCCACCAACATGGACCATTTGACTTGAAATATTTTGAGCATATATATTAGAGACATTTCAACTTTCATAATTCCTTTAAAATGTCCATTTCCTCAACACTGCTAGTACTGACAGATGAATGTAGTCCAGATGCTGTGTCCAGAGCAGGAGACAGCAGCAAGGGAGCAAGGGACAGCAGCCTTGAGTCACACCGTGGGTATGCTGGAGTGTCACAGGTGCTTGACTAGTCACTGGGGCCACTGGCTGATGGTGGAAACCAGTCTGTTAAAACTCAGGGACTCTCCACACTCATCGCCATTGTATCCCCCAAAATGCACCAAGATTCTTCCGACCACCCCTGAATCGAACACTACAAAGACACAGACTGGAGCCCAATGCTCTGCCTTTCATGAGAAAGGCCCAGTGTTTACACCACTCAGGCCTGTGCCCGGCACCCCTTACTGATACAATTTACAAGAAATGGGGGACGGGGGTGTTCAGCCATTATTTCTTTATTGCTTATTTTCATGCCTCCTTCTTTAACAGACTTATTTCCTCTCCTTTAATATCTTTTCCATTCAGCAATAATGCACTTTCATTCAGTGAAGACCAAAGCAAAAAATTGGAGGTAAATACCTGTAGTTATTTAGCGCAACTAAATGCAGGCATTATCTGACCTTTTTCCACCTGGGAAGGCGGAAACTTAAAATGTCAAACTGGCTGCTGTGCGCTGATGTGTCTCCTGCATTTTCTCACATCAAGCAGCTAACAAAGTAGGTATTAATTGGCGTCAAGCACACAGGCCACAAATATCACCTTAATATCATCTGCGAGCGCCGCTAAAGTGCTTCATTGCTGCACCTTGCCTGGCTAATTCCATGTAGCTGATTGCTGCGTTGGCAAACAGCCATTTGTCTGCATGGCCTCCTGCCCTCACAAGCTTTTTATTTACCTAAATGGAATAAAATAAAAATACAGGGTGCCTTGCTGAGCACCCCTCCCAGCCTACACCATTCCCTAAATAGCAGGGTTAGCGCCAGGCTGGTGATGCTGAGGGAACGCTTTGTGGCTGGAGACCTGGCCAGAGGGCAAAACGGCCTCACTGTGGCTGTCGGAAAGCAACATCTGGGGGTGGGCCTAAAGCTCCTGCGGTTTCAGGCATGACAAAGGGAAGCAATCACATCACTGATCAGGGTTTCACATCGATGTCCTAGCAGCAAAGGGACAGAATGCACTGGTGGACACACTGGCCCCTCATGATCACCAAAGTGTCTCTCAACCATTGCTGATGGGATGGTCTGGCTGTACAGCAGATGAACTCGTCCCCTATCCAAGGTGTCAACTGGTCAGGGAGATGTACCCAGAGCTACCAGGAGGCTATCCTGGTCAACAGAAAGAGACCCAAGCACAGACATGGCTGTGGCCTAGCTCACCACCTCTCCCTGGGCAGCCTCTACCTCGTCACCTGCCCCTCGGACACCATCCTCGGCAGCCCAGGCCTCCAGGCCATACGCAGAGTGGGCCCTACACCTGGCACCTGCATTTCTTCCAAACACCCAGCTGAGATGAGGCAGGTGGTAAGGGCACATCTGGAGAACCCCTGCTCCAGGGAAAAACACAGTCATAAAAATTATCCATCCAGTACATCCATGTCCTCAGGGACATAGGTGTAAACACATCTGCCTTGGGCAAACCTTTAAAACAGTTACAGACGATCTGTAAGGACAAGAGCTATAGGGTTTTCCCACTTGAGATTTCACAGTTGGACCCTGACTGATGAAATTCACCTTACGATCTTCCAGTTTTACAATGGTATGAAAGCAATCAATCACAGACATGTGTTCAGAAGAATTGCACTTTAAATTTTGTTCCTGGAATAGCAGGAAGGGGTAGGCTCCCTTGTCATGATGCTGGGCAAGGGCAGTAAGGGAATTTGGTTCATCAGGACACGACTCTTGTAAGTCAAGAAGCATCTACATTGAGGAGAAAGCTGACCTTCACTGCACGCAATGCTTAACACCGTGCTGCCCTGGTTGGAAGGCGGGGTGTGCCCCAGTGAGTGTGGGGGGAACCACTCGCGCTGCTGCTCTGCAGTCGCCTGTGGGGTGGGAAGCACCGAGATTCACACGAGCCTCAGATCCAGCAGCGCCGTACCTGCACAATGGGGTGTCCTCCGGCTGACGCCTTCACGGCCCCCCGGCTGCCCTCTGTCTCGTAGTGAGCTCTGTGGTGGGATTTGGGCTGTACCTCAATCCGCAACTCATAGGGGCCGGAGTGGGACGGCAGCTGCCAGTCAAGAGCAGGCAGAGACGGGCTGCAAAGGAAGAGAGAAGGTTAAGGCCCGGGCCAGTGGACACACTCTTGGACTGCTGAGCCCAGTGCACGCCTCGGGTCACTAGCAAGCCACCTCCACTTGACATCCCTAGCACCTGTCAGTGGGGTGCAGCCCTGGCTGGAGTGACTTGAGGGGTGTTGAGTCAGTGGCCACTTTATCACCGTGTGGGGCTCTTCACGCCTCAAACGAAACGTCTTCCCCCTTCACGATAATTCTCTGCAAATTATCTCAACTCTCTCACAAGGCAGGGCCCTGACTGAAAAGCTTCTTAAAATCAGAGGCACAAGTCACACAAACAAGACTCCTCGGTGTGGGCAGGGCCCATAATCCCAGTCTCTGAGTGGCCTCAGCCAGAATCTCAAAATGCGGACCAAAGCCCTGCCCAGAGCCATGGAAGAGGCCGAAGAAACAGCCAGCAGATGCCAGCCTGGGGTGAAGTCCCTGCCCCGAGCCCTGCAGGAGGATGCTCCTGGGAGCTATGTCCTGGTGGCCTCTTCCATGGCCAGCTGCTCTGGGGCTCTGGGAGCAATTTCCCTGCAACCTCAGCTCACCAGCAACTTCTGCCCAGACCCAGGAGAAGGACCAACAGAACCGCTCACGCCCACCTGCCGGGAGCAAACACGGCTCTATCCTGACCATGTGCAAAGTGACCCAGCACAAATCCCCCATGTCCACCTCCCACATGATGGGTGCAAGTCGTGCTAAGAATCTGTGTCTGCCCAGAACGAGAAAGGCCCCCGCACAGGCTGGGCGTGGCTGGGCATCCAGCGGTGCTGACAGCACCAAGGCAGTACTGCTGTCTGGGACGTACTGTGTGCACTGAGTGGTTCCTCGGCTGCGGCTGTCAGGGCCATTTCCTGTGTGGGGTTATCTCATCGCACGCCCAGCTTCCGGCAGTGCTGCCAGGCGGAAGGAAGAGTGGCTAAGCAGCAGGCTCGGCCAGGAGGGGGGACAGTGTCCTGGGGAAGGCCACTCCATGGAAAGTCGGGGGCAGCTGCGGCTGCAGAGGAGAGGAGGGTAGCAGAGCGAGGTGAGGGGCCTGGTTCCTACTGCAGGAGGCACAGCCAGAAAACTGAGAGTTTCTCTGCATTGGAGGGGTCCCTGATCACGCCTGGCCCCTGACCAGTGGCAAGCATACAGGCATGGGGGCCACCCAATACACAAAGACACCCACCACCCAAGGGTGAAGCATCTCAGTCAGAAACAGAGAGACACAGACAGAGAGACAGAGAGGCAGACAGACACACACACAGGGAGACACAGAGGGAAAAGAGAAGCAGCAAAGAAGGAAGGAAGGAGAGGCCAGCACCTCAACACGCTGGCAAAGCGGACCATCCTTCCTGCAGGCGAGAGGTCTACACTCTGTGCACCTATCACACAAGGGTAATTCTGTGTAGCTCGTTGTTGAATCATTTATAGCTTTACAACATAATGTGTGTACAGTTCACAGTAATAACAGTTTACAAAATAAATACTGTAATACAGAAAATTAGGACTGTTAGTTTTGGTTGGAAATTTTCAATATGAATTTGACAGCTCCATAAAAAATATAAATCTGCTTCTTAAATTAGAGAAAAGGACCGAAACTAGAGAGGAGTGAAGTCGGATGGGGCAACTCTTCTACCCCCACCTGCTGCCCTCTAGGGGTCCCGCAGCAAAGGGAGGCACAGCGCTTGCTGCTGCCAGGAGACTTCCTCAGCAGCTGGGGTTCACGAATCGAGGTCCTGTACTCAGAAAGGATCCTGACTTCCAACTTTAAGCTCATCTTTCACGTAATTTCATCTTTAAAAGTCACACTCAATGCAACCAAGAAATCAGGAAGCTGCACAGATCCCTAAAGTCAACTAGGTTGGCACAAATGGAAGCCACTTGAAGTCACCCATCTATCATTTAACCTGTACCATCTCCAACACCTGGGTGAAAATATGTAAATAGTTCTATATAAAAAGGGATATAGTGCCAGGGATTTAGCTCAGTGGCTTAAGTGTCTGCCTGGCAAGCATGAGGTCATGAGTTTGATCCCCAGCACCAAAAAAAAAAGGGGGGGGAGGGGAGGGGATATATCTTCACAAAACAAAATGTATAGCTTGGTACTATGGCTTTGGGTTGTGTTTGTTTTGTTCTTTTGTTTTTTGAAGGAAGGTCTCACGATGTAGCCCAGACTGGCCTTTAACTCATGAAAATCCTTCTGCCTCAGCTTTCTGAGTGCTGGCTCTGTTTTTGTAAAGAAAGATCATATTTGAGCATTAGGGCATATTATGCACAAATGGCTTAATCACAGCATCACATCTGAGCACACAGATAATTATTACTCTATTGCTGGACTTTGCTTCCAGCACTTTCTATTATAAATGTCAGTGATATGAACAGTGCACGATTAAACTGGGACAGCTCCCTGACCCTTCCTTAGTGCAGGTGCATAGTCGAAGTGTTTCAGGGTGCCTGACGTGTTGGCCCTGTGTCCCTCAAGGCAGCAGGAAGCAGCACAGTCCCCCTGTCAGCAGGGCCCAGCAGGAGTCCTGATCTGCGTGAACCCCTATCAATGCTCTTCCCCAGAAATGGCTCCCTGTGCTTCTTCTGTTCCCATCTTCATACAATGCTTAAATCTATGGGCAAAACTGAAGATGACACATGGTGTATGAATAATAAATGTAAATAAAATAAGTATTTCTCATCCACTAGTAGTGAAGGCTCTGGAAGTATCTAGGCTTCTAAGCATCCACTTGGTATCTTTCCCATGTCTTACTAAAAACATAGTGAGAGCCCAAGGCCATTAGCACACACCTGGGCCCGCCTCCCTGTCCAAAGAGGCCAGCTGTCCAGGGGGCTATGGACAGCCACTGTGGGGTGACGTCCACTGTCATCAATATTGTCAGATGCGTGTCAGTCACTATTCTCTGGCGCTTTTCAGAACAGTTGCTTATAAAGTCCAATCCCTTTATGGATAAAGAACGGGGCCTGTGAACTTTATGGAACAGATGATGTAAGACACAAGACGGTAACAAAATGCACGTGCAGACCTGGACGTGAGCAGCATCAGGACCCTGACAGCCACAGCTGCATCCACGTGGAGAATGCGACACTGCCCCTCCGCAGACATCGGCCCTGGGAGGCGCCTGCACAGTGCCTCGAAGCCTAGTCCAAACCACACCTTCGAGCAGACCTCAGCCTATTCCTGAATGTGTGCATGGAAATTCTGGTAAAGAACTATTCCTTACTTCTGCAAGTCCCCAAAGCTTGGGCCCTGGCGTTTGATGCCCTTCTGTGCTGGGGTGCACGGTGGGAAGGAGAACAGCCAGCCTCCAGTGAGGCCAGTCATACCTTCCACAGCCTGTGGGTGTGTGGCAGGAGGAGCCCCAGCTCTCCCTATCTGAATCACTGTTCACAACACTGAGACCCACTTCCCATGAGAAAGGCTGTGGTCCCTCTCACAGGAGAAGCGTGGAGGATGAACAGGTGCACAGTTCACAGCGTGGAAGCCACCTACACGCTGCGGTTCAGAGCCAGAACCCAAAAATCTCTGTGTCCCCAGCTTCTATCTACACCAGGTCAGCATTTCCCAGCTCTGCTCCTCTGAGCGCCTGCAAAGCCATGGGGGCACCTCCCTGCCCAGCCACTGCTGTGCCAGGCTGTGCAGGAACACAGGTAGAGTCTCCCACACGGTCCGACTTCCTGAGTCAGAACCACACACAGGCCTCATCCCAGAACTCAGGAAGACTGGGATAAGATGGTCTTCTGAAACAACACCTCACTTTACAGGTGTTTCTAAGCTCTGCTTCTGGCATTTCCACTAGCACAGGATGCCCAAGGGGCCCAGAAACAAGCAAACCACAGGAAGAAAAACTGAAACGCAGGTGTTAGCTGCACCAGAACTCAAAGCCCAGGTCATCACAGCAACAGCAAACTGCTAATGAGGGCACCGTGGAGCCCACCACGAGTCCTTACCCACCGCCCTCACAATCCAGCCCCCCATGAGGGACTGGGTCGGGCCACTCTGCCAACCAGGGCAGCTCCATCCCCAGCTGCTTGATCCACTGCATGAGCCCTCCTGCTGTGGACCACCATCACCCGGTTAAAACCAAGTCCTTAAAACCCCACTGATATCACCAAGAGATGTGAGTATCACTTGGCCAAACAAAAAATCCAAACCCTAGAGAGCCTGAGGCCATGGCAATTTGAGGGATAAACAGAATACACCCAGACCCAAGAGCCAAATAGCTCCTTAGAGGCCATCCGTGAAACCCAGGTGGGAGACGAAAGTGTCCACTACAGCCTCCACAGGGAAGAAGACGACGAAGTGTTCAGGTCTGAGGTTTTGACTGCCACACGAAGGACTCTGCATGGAACCTGTGCAGCAATGGCCGAGCGAATTACAGACCAGGGGATCCGAACACTGATGCGCTGATATGCACGAAGAGACCGTTTTACATTTGTTACCAGATGACATAATGGTATTATTAATTTCTTAAAATGAGTTCTCACCTTTAAGAGAGATGCATGGAAACAGATAAAGTGATAGGACGCCTGCACTAGCCTCAGAGGGCGGCGCATGCACAGGGGAAGTGGTGTGAGGGGCAGACTCAGCCTCCCTGCATCTAAGTGTAAAGTTTCCTGACGAGAAAAGTGAAAGACCGAAAACAGTTCTGAAGAGAAAGTTTGGAGGATAAGAACTAAAATGATCACTGTGACAGTCAAAATCACAGAACTGTCAGGAATTTCTTTTTATTTCTGATTAAAATATTCCACAGAAAAGGATCTGATGTGTATAACCCCCAATATAGTATTTTTTAAAATAATATTTCACATGCTAACCTTCTGGGCATGCCCCTACCCCACTGTGGTCAGCTGATCAGGGGTGCTGGAGGTCTTCTGGGTCCCCTCTCTGAGCACAACCAGTCACCAAGTACCTGAGGACAGATTTTCTCCACAAGTGGGCCCCTGAAGAAGCAGGAGGACCTCAGCGTGACTGCTCTAGTGGAAAGCCCAAGGAGACAGTTCTGATTACATAGCTTGCAATTCTGAATTTTCCAAGGAAGAGTTAAAACTCCTATATGAAGAGACATGGAAAGGCTATGTACAACTCCTGTAATTCTACGATAGATGAAGCTACCAACTCTTAAATCTGGCAAGACTAAAACTGCCCAAAGGAAAGAATAAAAGCAAGTTTAAGAAAAAAAAGACGTTCAAAGTTATAACACATTTTCTCAGGGTCAGCAGCCAAAGGGCTCCTCGCTGTTTTGTTGTTCGGATTTTTCCTTTAGTTGAAAAAGAAAGAAAGGGGAAGGAACAAGGAAGGAGAAGGGGTTGTCAGCATATTTCTCAGCCACTGCAGCAGTCTGGACCACAAGAACCTATCCACTCATCCGCCTGATGTCAAGCTGAGGACCACGCAGCAACCTCTCCAGGGTCTAGAGTTGGGCTACAGCCCTCTAACAAGAGAATCTGGCCTGAGAAAGTCTGTCCTGCCCCGGAGAAGTCAGACTTCTGGGAGGTCAGCTCAGGCCCAGCAGGGAGAGGACAGGTGGTTGGCCGAGGATAAAACTCAGTTTCTGACTGATGGAGTGCAGGGTCTGTGGATGACACACTCCCTGACCTGCCAAAATCTGAGCCCAACCTCCACAGTGTACCTGGTATGACCTCAAGGACTACATGGTTACAACCCTTGAATGCTGAGAAGAAGGGTCTCGATGAAGGGCAGGAGACACAGCACCCCAAGAGTTCGGGGAGCCTTGAAATCTCATAGATGGGGAAGAAGCCTGGCCTCTGGCCCTCTGCTGTCCTGCCCCGGCACAGGTCTTCTGTACACCTGTCACTAATGGCTCTCCCAACAACCTGGAGTAGGCACTCTGCACCCTGAGGGTTGGGGGAGACAGGTGAATAGACAAAGGTCCCCAACAGCACCCACTGGCAGAAAACGCACCTTTATGGAAACACCAGTAGAAAGAAATGGATAACACAGGGAACCGATCTCCAGCCCTCGGACCACCCCAGTGGGCACATGAGGGAGGGACCGCCCCTCTGCCTGCCTCTGCCCCTTATCTTGGGTGGTCTTGGTTCAGCCCCCAACATGACAGCTGTGGAGGCTAACCCACCACCTGCTGCCCCAGGCCCGGTCACAATCCAGAGCCCTTGGGCACTCAGCTCTCCTCCTCTTGCCCTGCTCCCTGTGCTGGATCAGCAACTGTGGGTGCATGAGGAGCCAGGATCCCTGCACAGGAGCCAGCATGGAGGTCCACATGAGCAGCCTCTGTCCCGCCAGGGGAGCATGCATCAGGTTTAGGAGTTCAAGTCCAGTCAAAGTCACAGATCTGGAACCTGCAGAACACAGGCTGCAGGCAAGAGTGGAGGAATCTTTGTTTTAAATGACAGATTCAGGAATTTCATATGAATTGATTGTCCTCTAAGGTGCCATCAAACAGGTGTTCAGATTTTCCAAGGAGGCCCCCTTTTCTAGCCCCTTGCAGAATCCATTTTGGTCTTACTCACTCCCTCCACCTGTACCCCCACAGACTCCCCTCCAAAAAACACACACGGATATCCCACGAACTTCAGCTGAGTCTGGAGCCCAGGTCCAGCCTGCAAGGGCCTTGTGACTACTGCTGACCCTTCATGCTGCCCCGCACTTGGGCAGAATGCAGAGCAGGGCAGGAGCCAGGCTGAGCCTCAGGTTCCCCAGATCTCAACTCCCACCCTCGCCCCAGAGTTGACGGCTCCTCATGTGAGGGCCCCTTCTGCTCCAAGCAGAGTCTGCTTCCTTCCTGAGAGTCTGCAGTGTGGAGGACGCACCTGCTTGGGACGCCCAGACACTGCCTTCTGCTCACGGGTGGGGGCAAAGTGGGGAAAGAAAGGAACTCTACCAGCCTCTCCTGCCCAGAGGCCAGACACCACGCGACTCACACGCAGCTCCTCTCCTGCACCTGTTCTCAGGCTGCAGAGCCCACAGAGAGGAAGGGCGGACACACAGACAGGGAGATGTACTCCAGAGGACAAGCACTTGTGGACAAGGATACCCACGGGACGGAGACTCCCACGGGATGTGGACTTCGATGCACCAAGGACTCCCAGGCTGTCCCTCCTCGCCCTCTACCTTCAGGGATTCAAGTTACTGAAAACTACATCTTTTTCTAGGCTGGCTTCTTCCTGGAAGTCACAGCTAACCTGTGGTTATAGCAAGGACATCTGAGCAACGAGAATGCTTCAGGCCACGCCCTCTGTGGCCTTATGAAAAAAAAATTAAAAAACACTAAGAAACTCAATATCACACAAATGACTGTAGATAAGGCACAAGGAAGTCACAGAACCAACACCCCCATTGCTCTAATGTCCAAGTAATGCTGAACTATCATTCACTAGGCCAGCTCATGAAGTTCGCTCATCTATTCAGTCAGGTCCTGACCTACAGGAAAACCCAGCCACTGGTTAAGTAGACAGCGCTATAGTAAGCGCAAAGCCAATATCCCCAGTTCAGGGTAAGATGCTCTGAGTGAATTGAAGGCAGTTTCTCAGTCATCTGTGGACATACCACTTAAAAACACCGTGCTGCTCCCAGGGCAGAGACACGCAGGGGCCCAGCAGTGCATCAGCTGTGGCCGAAACTGAGGACTGTAACACCTGGAGTCACAGCCCAGGGCCACGGCCAAGACAGCCCACCTGGAATCCGCACACGGCCACAGCACCAATTACAGCTCCTGCGTGGTGGCACTGGCGAGACCAGCCACCTGGCCCACTCCTCTTTGGGTTTCTGGCTGAAGAGAACAGTGCTAGTTTCCACAGGCTTTTGCTCTGGTCTCCATGCCGACCACCTCCAACGTGCACCACTGGGCAACCCCAGCCCCCAGGGGGCCATGCAGGCTATGGCCAGATGAGGACCACTCAAACTTGGCATCTGACCACAGTGACTGCACCATGCTTAGCCCAAGCGAGAGTATGGAGGCTACGTGACTCCTTGCTTTTTAATTTCACATCCTGACATTTTCACGAGTGGTCCCCTCCTTCACTGTACGAGGTGGACCCATGCACACAGGACCTCCACAAAACAGCTCATCAACTTGGTGCCTGAGCCACTCCACTGGCCTAAGGAAGGACTTCCAGGTGACTGTGCTGCTGGCTACATGGGCCCCGTGACCCTCTGAGTTATGCCTTCAAGAGAAGCAAGGGTCGTCAGGACAAGTCTGAACATGGCTTGAAACTCTGGAAACACACCAAGCCACACTCACCTTCACGGAGACAGCCCTGAGGCAAGGGGGGACACTTCCCTGTGGCTTGAGGTCTGCTCAGGCCTCATCCTGGAGACCAGGGCAAATCACCTTGTTCAAAAACAGCAGTCTGCGCAGAGGGAACGGTATGGACTCTTGCCTCTGACGTGCTGCCCATCAGCAGGGACGGGGGTGCACAAACTCTCCCTAAGAGCTTCCAGAATATGCCTGCAATCGCTGCTTCTGGGGAACATGCATGCCATCTCCACAGCCGAGGAGAAGCAACTCCTTCCACAGGAAACCAGAACCTTCCGTCTACAGAGCCGAGCCAAGTCTAACCCAGCAGAGCTCAGCCAAAGTCTGAGCAATTTGTCCTGGCCTGGGAAAGGATTTGTCTCAGCCCCACGCCGACAGAAATCAAAGTCAGAGCAAGCGTTCTCATTAGGCATTATTGGAGGGAAAAGCCTTCACCCAAATGCAGCCTTTCCAATTACTCTTTGTCAACGGCTAACAATACTCGTGTGCCAAACCCCAGCTTCCAGAAAATATTTTACAACAGGAAATAAAAACACAGATAAAACATTTTAGCTCAAGACATTTCTCCACATCTGACCCAGGTGCAAGTCGCTGCCCCTACTTTCTACCTCATTCCTCAAACAAGAACATCTGGGCAGGAGTTGACTGTTATGTCTGCAGTCAGCGATGCACAGCAGCTCTCCACGCTGTCGTCCGGCTGAAGGAAAATCTCAAAACTGGGGACTTGTGACAGCGTCTGAGCCTGGGTCTACCCTTCCCCCTACCCCAAGCAGAGACAACATGAGCAAAACAGGCACAGCCAATCAAATGACACAGTAACCATTCTGAGGTTAGCAACATTTCAAGTCTCCATGGTTGGACCTAAAAACTTGAGCATAAAGCCACCAAGATCCAAGTGATCTCGTCTTTTCTAGGAACACAGAAGTACCTGAATTCCCCACAGAAGTACCTTTCCCCACAGAAGAACATTCCAAAC
>RJWT010017466.1:0-19327 GCA_004365215.1 Cuniculus paca | reverse complement strand
AATGTGTCAAATGATTTACCTAACATCACATAACTCTTCACAGCCTATGGTGGATGATATTCAATTTATGACACATTCCAGTTCGAGTGCAGAAGATGGTAATATAAGATACAGTGCTTTTCATGCCAAGCGAAACTTTGAATCAAAGGAGATTTGGAAGGGCATCAGAAACTAGAACTTCTCTAGCTTTTTCCTCCTGAGTTCCTTTCTCCTCCCCCACTTATTCTCAGAAGCAGGCCATGAAAATTACAATTTCTCTTCCCCAAAACAAACCATAAGATCTATAAATATCATTCTCATTTCTTTCTTTCACAAAACCCCATGTGTCCTTCTCTGTACCTACAGAAAGGGACACTACAGAGAGGCTAGGTAGAACCTGAATAAATGAGTCTTGCTAAGTTCCCCCCACAGGTCATCACCATCATATCATATTTGTACCATCCCTCTGTGGCTGTCCATGCCACAACAAATCGAGAAATAAAAACATATTTTTCCCCAAGGTCTTTGAGTTTTCATTTCTGAAGTTTCCCATGCTTTATAAAATTTTGATTAAATAAGTTTGTTATATTTTTCTCTTGCTAGCCTATCTTTTGCTATGTGTGTGCTGACCATGACTTTTGAGACGAGTGAGGAAAAGGTATTTCCTTTTCACCCCTACTCTTCTATGGGTATGTTCAGGGTTACACACAATTCCCAAACTTGTCCATTTGTCCTTTAGTTCCATCAGCTTTAATGCATGTAGTTTGAAAATCTGTTGTTAGGTAAAATCCCATAACCCTTGCTAAATGATCCCTTTGTTGGTGATATTATTCTTCATCTGGATTCCTACTTTGTTTGATATTTCTGTAGCTACACGGATATCTTATGGTTAAAGTTTGCATGGTATGCTTTTTTTCTTTTTTAACTCTTAATCTATTTGCATTTTTATATTTAAAGTGAGGTTATTGCAAATTGCATTTAGCCAGAACTTGATTTTGAAAAATATGACAATCTTAGCTGGTGTGGTGATATATGCCTGAAATCCCAGCATTATGGGAGACCAAAGGAGGAGGATCACAAGTTCAAGCCTGGCCTGGGCAACTTAGTGACTTATTGAAAACCCTATCTCTTAAATAGTTTAAAAAAAATGCTAAGGAGGTGTAGCTCAGTGTGATAGCCTGGGTTCACTCCCAGTGGTAGGGAAAAAAAAAAAAACAAAAAAAACCCTGGCAATTTCTTCTATTTCAACAATCCTACCCATTTATATTTAATATAGTTGTTGCTCTAGTTTGGTTTAAACCTATAATATTTTTATGTTTTTCCTTTCCTATGATTTTCTTTCCTCATTTTTATTTTAGGTTAGTTCAATTTTTTTTTTTGTCTTTTTGAGACAGGGTCTCACTATGCAGCTCAGGTTGGCCTTGAGCTCACTTTGTAGCCCAGGCTGGTCTCAAACTCACAATGATCCTCCTGTCTCAGCTTCCTGAGTGCTGGGATTACAGGACTGCATCATCACACCCCAATTAGTTCAATATTTTGTAGTATTTTATTTTATCTCTTTGCATGGATTTCTGCTATATGTTTTTATATTTTTATGGCTGCTCTAGGAATTTACAATATGCAGCCTTAATTCATTATTGTCTGTCTTGAGTTAATATTTTTTTTCAGTTATCTATTCTAGGTATTAGTCTTTTGACTGAGGAGAAACGTGGCTAAAATTTTTTCTCACTCTGTGGGTTTTCTTTTCACTCTGTGGGTGATTTCTTTTGTTGTGCAGAAGCTTTTTTTTTTTTTTAAGAGCAGAATATATTTATTGGGAGGAAGAAAGAAAGCTTCTGTCAGAGAGACAGAAGGGGTCCCGAGTGGGTGGCCAAACAGTCTGTCTTTTTAGGGACTTTTTATAGAGTAGATGGGTCCAAGGTGGGGAAGAATGGGAATTCCTAAGGTGGGTATAAGATGGGACAGAACTATGGTTAACCAATAAGGTTAATTGCTTGGGTAAAATTGATTAAATCAGGGACAAATGGGGAAGCGAGTCTTGTAGCTAGTGAGAGAGCAGTGACTATTCCCCTAGGGGGTCCAGATAGGTGACTCCTGGCTTCCTCAGGGAGCTACAGACCCATTTAGAATATCAGTTCTCAGGAAGTGGGTACATTTGTTGATCTGTTGTCCCGGGTCCGGCCCACAGCAGGAGGTGTTTCTCTCCTTTACAGTTGCAAGGTATCTAGGTTTTTGCATTGGCTCCTTTGAGGACCTGGCCCTGTCTGACTGCCTATAATAATTATTGAGATCCCAGTTATTGATTCTTTGTAGTATTTCCTGTGCAATCTGGGTTTTGCTGATGAAATCTTTGTCTACACCTATGTCTTCAAGAGTTCTAACTATTTTCTCTTCCAGCAGATTTAGTGTTTCTGTTGTAATGTTTAGACCTTTGATCCATTTTTATTTTAATTTAGTGCATGGTGATAGACATGGGTCCAGTTTTAGTCTTTGACACCTGGAAAGCCAGTTCTTCCAGCACCGTTTATTAGAGGCTATCTTTCTTCCAGGAAACTTGTTTGGCCCCTTTGTCAAAGATAAGGTGGCTGAGTATGTTTGGAGTTGTTTCAGCATCTTTTAAGCTGTTCCATTTATCCTGGGGTCTGGGTTTTTCTTTTTTTGCCAGTACATGCTATTTTTATCATAGTAGCTCTATAATATAACTTCAAATCAGGGATTGCAATGCCCTCTGCCTTGCATTTGTTGCCCAGAATTGTTTTTGCTATTTTAGGTCTCTCTTGGCTCTAAATGAATTTTAGAATTGATTTCTGCAATTCTGTGAGGTATGCTAATGGTATTTTGATTTGAATTGTGTTAGATTCATGTAACAATGTTGAGAGTATGCCCATTTTCACTAGGTCGGTTTTTTCCTATCCAAGAGCAAGGGATGGATACCTTTTCATTTTCTGATATCTTTTTCAGTCTCTTTTTTTCAGAGTACTGTGGTTTTCAGTGTAGAAATCTTTTGCTTTGTTAGAGTCTTATTTTATTTTTTATTTTTTTGATGCTATTCTGAAAGCTGTTGTTTCCCTAATATCTGTCTCTCAGTGAGTCTGTTATTTGTGTACAGGAATGCCACTGATTTTTGAGTGTTGGCTTTGTCCAGATATGCTGTTGAATTTGGTTATTAAACTTGTAAGACTTTTGGTGAAGTTTTTGGGATCTTCTATGTAGAGTATCATGTCATCTGCAAATAATGATAATTTCACTTCTTCCTTACCTATCTTTACTCCTTTTATTTCTTTCTCTTGCCTAATTGCTCTGGCCAATACAAGATTAAATAGGAGTGATGATAGTGGGTGTCCTTGTCTTGTTCCTAATTTTTGAGTGAAATCTCCCAGTTTTTGTCCATTTAGTATGATGTTGGCTGTTGGCTTGTCATAGATAGCTTTTATCAGATTGAAATAAAGACTATCTATTCCAATTTTCAATAGAGTTTTTTTTTTATTATTATGAATGAATGTTAGACTTTGTCAAATGATTTTTCTGCATCTATTGAGATGATCATGTAATTTTCCTTTTGGCTCTGCTGATATGGTATGTTACATTCATTGATTTGTATATATTGAACCATCTCTGCATCCCTTGGATAAATACCACTTGATCATGATGTATAATTTTCTTGATTAGTTACTGCATTCTATTTGTTAGTATCCTATTGGGGATTTTTGTATTTATGTTCATTAAGGATATTGGCCTTTCTAAATTTCCACAGTATCTGTAGTGATTTTACCCTTTTCATTCCAAATTGCATGAATTTGAATATTTTCTTTCCTTTTTTGATAAGATTGTCTATGGGTTTATTAATTTTATTTAATCTTTCCAAGAACCAACTCTTTGATACATTGATTCTTTTTATTGTTTTCTTAGTCTCAATTACATTAATTTCTGCTCTGATCTTTATAATTCCCTCCCTTATATGAACTTTGAGCTTAACTTGTCTTTTTCTAGAAGCTCAAAGGGCCAACAGTAGGCCCTTTTTGTGAGCTTGTTCTGTTTTCCTGATATGAGAATTCATTCCTATAAATTTCCCTCTTAGGACTGCTTTCATTTCATACCATAAGTTCTGGCATGTTGTATTGTCATTATCATTTAATTTCTCCTTTAATTTTATCTGTGATCTATTTGTCATTCTGGAAGGTGTTATATAATTTCTATATGTTTATGTATTTTTGTGGTTTCTTTTGCCATTGATTTCCAATTTTACTGCACTGTGATCAGATAATATGCACAGGATAATTTCAATTCCTTTGCATTTTTATTTAAGCATGTTCCATGGGATAATATGTGGTCTATTTTACAGAATGTTCCATGTGCATCTAAGAATGTGTATTCTGATGTTGTTGGGTAGAACTCTCTGTAAACATCTACTAAGCCCATTTATTCACAGGTTTCATTCACTTCTAGTATTTCTTTGCTGATTTTTTTTTGTCTGGTTGATCCAGCTATGTGTGACAGTGGAGTATTAAGGTCCCCCACTACAATTATGTCAGTGCTTATTTGATTTTTCATTTCCATTAATATTTGTTTTATACAGTTGGGTACTCCTCTATGCATATTTATGATTGTTATCTCTTCTTGAAGTTTTTCCTTAATCAGTATGTAGTGACCTTCTTCATCTCTTTTGATCATTCTTGATTTGTAGTTCACCTTGTCTGCAATTAGAATAGCTACTCCTAATTTTTTTCTGGATTTCTGTCATGTGGAATCGTGTTTTCAATCCTTTGACTTTCAGTCTATGAATTTCTTTTTGAGTTAATTGTATTTCTTTTATATAGCACACTGTTGGATATTGGTTCTTCATTCATTCTGCCAGTCTGTTTCTTTCGATTGATGAATTGAGACCATTTATGCTGATGGCTATAACAGGTATGTATTGGCTTATCCTTGCCATATCGTTCTCTCACTGTAGGTTCCCTGTCTTTCCCCTCTGTTTAATTACTTGCTCTGTCTTGTGGTTTTTTTCTATTGGAATTCTTGGAATTACAGTCATTTTTCTCTCCTTCTAGAATGTCATTCAGTACATGCTGTAGAGCTGGTTTGGTGGTCATGAATTTCCTCAGGTTTTTTTTTAATAGAAATATCTTATTTCTCCATTAATTTTCAAAGATAGTTTTGCTGGATACATCAATCTGTGTTGGAAGCTGTTTTCTTTCAGGGCCTAAAATGCTTCACACCAAGCTCTTCTTAAGCTGTGGGTTTGTTTTGAAAAGTCTGTTGTCATTCTGATGGGCTTTCCTTTATAGGTGCTCTGTTACTTTCCTCTAACAGCTTTTAATATTCAGTTTTTGTGAATTTCTGGGATCTTGAATATTTGATTCCTTGGTGTGGATTTATTTTGGTCATGACTGATTGGAGTTCTATATGCCTCACTTATCCGTATGTGAAATTCTTTTTTCATGCTTGGGAAGTTTTCTGCCATTACTTCTGTAAACAGTCTTTTTACATCATTTGTGCTGACTTCTGTTTTTTCATTGACTCCAGTCAAACCTATGTTGTTCTTCTTTGCATCATTTTGCAGTTATTGAATTGTTTTTTCCTGATGCCTTATTATTTTTAGGAGATATTTCCTTTTGTGGTCACTAGCCACAATCCTGTCTTCTGGGTCTGATTTTCTATCTTTACTTTTGTTCATGTGGTTTTGCAAACTTTCAATGGAACTTTTAATTTCCTGGATATCTGTTTGAATCTGTTTCATGCATTCCATTTCTTTCATATACTGAGCATTCAGAGTTTCCATCGTTTTCCTATCCTCCTCTATTTTTTTTTAAATTTAAGTCTACTCTAGATTTGCTGAGTATTTCCTTCAATATGGTAGTCATCTCCTTTTGAACTGAGGGATTATTTCTGATCTGATTTTCACTATAGCCTCATGAATTTGTTGCATTATTTCTGTTACTGTCATTTCAGAAATTTCAGGTGTGTGACTTCCATTCTCCTCTGTCTTGTCCCCTGAACTTATTCTGGGTGTATTGGAGGACTAGAGAGGCATTTTGCTTCTTCATCTTGTCATTCAAGTTTTTAAAATTTAATTTATTTTCTGTCTTGATTCTTGTAAGTTTTTATAGTAGACAGTTCTATCACCAGTATTTAGGCATTCCCAAGAAATGTCTGTTCTTTAGGGATGTCTCATAAGTGTAGGACGCTGTTGTTTTTGTGTCTCTCCCAAGATCCTCTCCTAGTCATTAAGGGTGAGATGTTAGTATCTATTTGGCTCAGCCTCCATCCATTCCTTTGGTGCCAGACTATGGTGATGGTTATTACCACAGACCTTCCCATTGTTGCTTTACAGGAGAGAACCACAGATTAGAACAGGTATGACTCCCTAGCTAAAGTAGTACAATTAGCAATAACAATAGCATCAAGTACAGTTTAGAAACTGAAAAACTGTGGTAACTCTTAATTTGGTACCTTTAACCATAGGAGCAAGATTTACAGTTATATAACTAAGCCAAACATAAATTAGGAGCTTGTATGCAAAGTATTTCCCCTTAGAGTTGTTTTACCCTGTGGTAGGAAAATTTAAGCATGATAGCAGATAAAACAGAGATAAATCAGTAGGAATATAGTAGAAGCAAGACTGTAGTACAAAGGATGATCATTTCAGCTTTGGGAAACTAAAGAAGGGGGCAGAATGAAGGAATAAGCAAAGGACTACCAAAGCTAACCAGAAAGGCTAGATAGAATGTTCACTCACATGAAAATACCATTAAATCAAGAGAGATCACTGAGAAGGAGAAAAAAGACAATAGATTAGAATGAAAATATAGGTAAAAACAAACAAACAAAAAAATAAAACCTGAAAAAAGAAGGAAAGCACACAAACCAGCAAAGAAAGATGAAAAAAACAAAATAAAATAAAAAATAAAATTCCTCTAGTTTCCACAGAGAGCTACTGGGTAAACTACTGGGTAACCCCACCAAGCCAGCAGTAGTATTAGTGCTGGATGTGGGGCTTATCTGGCCTCCAGATGTGTGGGGCTGGGTAGAGAGTCTTCAGTTAGTATTTTCTGTGTGTCCCTTGGTGACCTGCCTACTCCTTATCCTGTTTATCACTACATCTCTCTCCTAGTTGCTGTGCTGCCCTGAGACAGAGACAGCTTGGGGATGCTCACAGTCCTATGTATAGTTGGCTTCTCCTGGCCCTCCTATGTTCCTCTTCCACTGGCTCATCTCTGTCCTCTCTGATTGCTTGTTGGAGGGTGGGATGGGCTGCTGTGCTGTGGGCTGACCCTCTGCCCCTGCAGCAGCTATCCAATGTTGTTCAGTTCCAATTCTATCTCCTCTCCCAAGCAAGGGTGCTAACCTCCCAGTCATTGCTGTTTGGGGCAAAGTGCTGCTTAAATCTCGTCCCTCAAGCTACAGGTGCCAGAATGGGAGGAGTCATGCTATACCACTCTGTGCTTTTACTGGCACCCCCACTGCCACCACCACAACCTCTCCTGTGGTTAGTAACCTTTTTGACTCACTGTTTCTACCACTGCTGCTTGCTGCAGGGTGAAGTAGGGTGGGGTGCTGTGGACTGACTTTCCACTCCTGCCATGAGCATGGGGACAGTCCAGGGCTGCTCAGTCCCTTAGAGCAAGACTAGTTAAGTCCATGCCCCTCTAGTCACTCTAGATTCAATTGTTTCTATTGATGTATCTAAAAAGTTACTAATTTTTTCTCAGCTACTAAGTTAATCCTGAGACTTCAAAAATTTGGGATATTCTTTTTGTAGTTATAGAATTTTCACTGGTTTCTTTTTAAAATTTTTTCATCTTTCTGCTAAAATTTTCCTTCTATTTATTAATTTTGTTCACATGTTAAGTTCCTTGAATGTATTTATGGAAACTAAAGTTTTTACCCATTCATTCCAACAACTAAGCCATATTATAGTTGACTTAAATTTACTGTTTCTTCAACTTACCAGGGGTCACTTTTCCTTGATTTGCTTTTACATGTCTAATTTTAATGTACACTTGTCATTGTGGATATGTTGTTCTGGTGGTTTCTTCTTTCAAGGGAAACAGTCTCTCCAATTTATACCAGTTTTTGTTTTCACTCCTTAGGGCCTTCAAACAGTTGTTTTCTGCTTTGTTGTTGTTGTTTTTACAAAGTTTTAATCATTCTTTGTAATTGTTCTTGGTGGAATTGCTATAGAAGAGATATAACTCCCAACCTGCTAGATGTCAGATGTGCCAAGTTTGTGTTCCCTGGAATCAAATAAAGAATTTCAAAGGATAAAAGAGGTTAAGAGTAGAAAAGGTTTACTGAGGAACAGGAATGGGGAATAAGAATAGCTCCTGAGAGACAGGAAAGGCTCCAAGTGGGTCACTACCAAGTTCATCTCTCCAAGAATGTTTCGTAGGGCAAAGTCGTGAAGTGGGTAAAACATGAGTCAAATTATAATTAACCAATAAGATTACAAGTATAACCATTTAGTTTATATTAATCCAATAGCAAAGTGGGGCATGTGGCAAGGGCTTATGAAGGATACCATTCATCTTGGTCAATAATCTATAGTCTTAGTATTGTTTTTAGTCTTCATAGTTTTAGTCATAATCTTAATTTTAGTCTTAGTGGGTGAGAGAGAATGGTCCACCCCCTTGTGAGATAATGGTCTATTTTTATGGGACATTCCAAAAGGTGGTGCCAATTATAGTATAGTTTTAAGCTTCCATTCATTCCTTAGGCAATTATGTAAATCTGGCATTTTGATTTTAATCTTGAGGCCTTATCTTCTTCAGATGCACCTCCAGTCACAATTCTGATGTCTCCACCTTTCACTGACTTCCAATGGCAGCCCAGTCTTTTTCTGATTATCTATTAATTTTTGTCTAACTTAGGTACCTATAATAGAATCATCAGGTTGATAGAAAGCTTCTCCATAAATCTTGGAAACACTTTTTTTAAACACTTAATTAAATTTGGCTTTGTCTTAACAAATATCCATGAAAAGACAGATTTGATGTGTCTTTGTCATTTTTTTTTAGCATACATTAAAATAATTAGTAAAGATTTTTAACTGTTCACTCATATACTACATAAAATGATCTCAGACACACTTTCTACTCTTCAGAAAATATTGGTTGGATGATTCCTGAAACTTCATTTAGATCTAAAAATCTCATATTAATGCCTTTAAACTATTATTCCATGGATCACTGATGTTCCGTGAGCAATTTGCCACTTTCCCATGGATATTTATAAAAATAATTAGAACAATTTAAAATTTACAGCAATTACTAACCATCTCTAGGTCTGTTTGGGCGCAACAGAAGGTAACTTGAGCTAGCTTACTTGGGCAGCCAGCACTGATGCTGAGGTCAGATATGAGACACGTGTCCTAACCTCTGCAAACAGAGCTATGAACCACTGAGGTCTCCATCTCCTTATTTCTTGATTTGCTTTCATTCTTCTCACTTCGCAGATTTCCTGTCTTTGCTCTGATTCATACGGCAATTCCTAAAGTTGTTACCAGTGAAAAGCAAGTAAATACATACACAAGGCCCAGAAATGTTTAGGAAATGTTCTGATACATCCGTGATCTTAGTATAAAAAAAGAGAAAGTGATTTGGTTCAATTGATGACAGCAAACTTTCATCAGTAATGATTATGGCTGTCATGCTCTGAATTCATAATGCTTGCAAGACACGTGGTAAGTGCTTTACTTGCTCCACCACACCCATAGAAGTAGGAATTCAGATACTCATTTCACAAATAAGCTGAAGCTGAGTGGGGCCAAATAACTTTACATACTCTTTTCTGTAATAGAAATGTCAAATCAAATAAAATACAATCCAAAGGTGATACAGGCATCTGCGTAGAACATAAATCCTTTGAAACAAAAGGGAAGAGAGTAGGACATTAAAACTATTAACCTTGGAATTGTATATAAGTTTGCATTTGCTATGTATGGCATTAAAAGATGACTACCAGTAATTTGCTACAGAAAGATTTTATCTAATAACACCATTACATAGTCAAAATAAGTTTTTTCTTTAAATTTTTATTTTAAAAACAAAAGATACAATGATATAGATTATAAAAACGTAGTAGGAAATTAACACTAGTTAATAGATTGCATATTGTCATCTTAGAAATAGTTGTTCAGGTTACAAGATTTAGGCATAAAAAATGATCAAACAATCAAACAATGAGAGTACAAACTGTTCTTTTTGATGAACTTACAGAGATTAGTAGGCCAGTTGTCTATCTTGTATATATATATATATATGTATATATATATATATATATACATATATATATGTAAAAATGTTTTAATAGTACAATAAAGGAGCTTTTATATCCTAAATAGTCCATGAATTATTGTTAGAGCAGAATATCAGAAATAAAGAAGAAAATAATTGGCACTAATAAAATTTATATCAGAAATAACACAACCAATAACACGGTAACAAAGATTTTGTGCCAGGTGCTCTACTAAGTGCTTTATATTTATTAAGTTATTTTTTCTATTCACAACAATCTCAAAAATACTATTTTTCCATTAGAGATGAAAAAAATGGAAGCACAGACAGATCTTTCCAAGGATTCACAGAAAGTGAATGGCAAAGTCAGGAATCTAGCTTGTGTGGAAATAGAAGTTATACTAGCATTGATGGGCTCTTTATTTTGGATTTGGTAAAGCCCATTTATCATGGCTATGTTGAAAAAAGTATTTCATGCCAGTGTCTCAAAGCCCCTTGATGCCCTTCAGGAGGTCATGACCAAAATCTGGGTATTCTGAAATGCTCTCATTCTGGCTCTGGTGTAATTGTCGCATTTTCTGACCACATAATACACCAGCTTCTCCTGCTTAGAGGCTCAGTGTTCATATCTATTTCTAGTCCCCAAAAGATGCTGAAGGCTATTGTGTAAATAGTCCTTCACTGTGAAACAGAGCAGAGCAAATACATCCACAGGCATACACAGGCCGGAAAGTTTGCTCAACACACACAGCCCCTAAGAGCAAACACAGAAAGGCAAATATGACAATAAGAAGAGGAAAGAGAAATGAACTGGAGAAAGACTGCTAATCTCACACAGAAGGTTTGTCAGCCTGAACCACTGATTCCCTGGAGAGGAGCAAGAAGGAAGGGGGAGGCCCAGGTTTTCTCTCTTTATATTTCTTGAACTCATTTTGACCTGGTTTATAATTTGGACAGGGAAAGCCATTTGGGGAGGGCCTGGTTTGGCCATATCACATTTTGGCATTCAGGATGGAAACATCTTGAATGTTGACATTTGTCATAGCTGAGTTAAGAGCAAACATGAAATTACAACTTTCTGAACTGCTGAGGCCTGTAGCCCATGTTCACAGTAGCTTGCTGTGGACTAATGAGAATTCAGATGAATGAAACTTAGATTAGTGACAGCCTGGGGATGCTTTTCCTAGGTAATCTCCAAGGTAGCAACTGTTAAAGGAGCTTCCTTAAGTGACAACTGCCTCTCCTGGGGGCTCCATGAGTAGGAAGGAAGGTTCCCCAACTCCCTTCACCTAAATTTGCTACCCCTGAGATCTTTTTGCTTGCCCAAACTAAGAAGTCTCATAATACATGAGTGACTTCTTTAGTGATTTTTGACTAATTAGTCTTAAATTTTTGAGTATAGCCAGTTGGTTGTTAAGAGAGAGCACTCCCAATCCTCCTGGTTTTCTATTTACTAAAATGGAAAACTACATTGCCCAAGTATTAATCAAATGCATTTGTTGGCAAGATTGGAGATGCCCTTTGGATGAATGGTAAATAGTACACAACAGCTAATTCTGTAGGGTACAAACAAACTAGGTGAAGGTCAATGTACAAAGCGTTTTCTACCTGTCAATTTGTCCTTTCTGAAAGTAACGAGTCTTCAGGATGGTGGGGTCTTCTGGGGGCGACAGTGGAGAAGAGAGTTCGAGTGAGCAAGTAGAGCTCAGAAAAGAGGAGGCTCTTAGAACAGAATTGGGAAGAAGCATCAATGATAAAATTCCTTCCACTTCAGTTTTGCTTAAGGAAGAGGAGTATAAGTTTGTTTTTTGTGTCCTGCTGGAAAGGAGGAATTCCAAAGAAAAACATCCACCGTCTTGAAGCTAATTACAGCAGATGATGGGCACTTTTGAAAAAGCTCTTTTGAAAAGAGAATTTGAGTACAGTATCCAAAACCTGACAAAACTGTAGTATCAAGGCACAGAGACCTTATAATCCTGTTAGTTGGAATCTATGTGTGTGACTGATCTCCCAAGTAACTGAATTTTAGGAGTTGATGAAATACCAAATGAGACATCATAGCAGAGTTCACAGACCTGATCTACAAGCTCTCTTCATTATTTGATGACCTGAAAAGTTTATCAGTTCGTCATCTTGTGTCTTTTGGGCCTTTACTTGCTTCAGGTACTTCACTTGACCTTGGGGGATGCAGTTATCAGTACAATTCTTATCCTAGCAGTGGCGATAAGTCTCAAAGAAATTATCGAATATACAATAGCAAATCAAATTACTTACACAATAGCAAATCAAATTACTTCTAGTAGGCAAAGTGCTGTGAAGGGAAAGTGCAGGGAACCATGGGAGTATATGATGGGGTACAGATCAAACAGGCCTCACGCGACCATCCCATGATCAGATATAACAGGTTAGAAGATTTAACCTTGCAAATCTTACCACTAGGGGTACCATGGTGAGATTATATGCTCTAAAATGAAACCACTGATATTCTCCAAGGGTGACTCTGAGAAGTTTTTGGTTTGTTTTTTGATCATTTTGGGTTTTTGGCACACTCAGACTGAGGTACATTTTGAAAAAACATACATTCAAATTGCATACAAGCAATTGATACATAATGGTAGCAGCCCGTATGGCATAAAAGCCAGCTCTGTCCAAAATCATTGTGAGCGCTGGATAAAAATGGAAATATCCTGGGGTTCCTGGGAGAAGCTACATGTATCCATAGTCAATAAAGACACAGGGAGGAAAAGGACTTATTTGGTAAGACTTATAAATTCAGAGAAAGGTCACTCTATGGGATGTTAGTCTAGGAGGAAGGGAGAGGATGCCAAACAGTCTGGATCAAAAATTCAGCATTCAAAACACCAACATAATAAGCTCAACAAATAATTAGAAAATATGCTAATGGACAAAATATGTTAGTGGAAAAGGATGGGCAAAAGCCTGCAGTGGAGCTCAGGGAGGACTATTAACTAACCTTATTTGAGCAAAAACAGAAGTAGTTAGAGGAAGTTGGCTAGAAATTTTGGCAGTAGAAGTAGGAGCAAATTTATGGGATTTGTGGTTTCTTTAATCCAATATTCATCATCTAAATAAAAATAATACACACTCAACTATACAAGTGGTGAGGGTATAAGAAGCTTGTTAAGTTTGACTAAGCACTACCTGTAGATAGAATGATATATCAGAAATAGTAGAGAAGTGTAGTGTTATCTCCATCAATATTGACCATCATTTCTTACTGTTTTTCATGATTGCATATTATTTAACTTATTAGTTTACTTTTTATTGTAGAAATCTCTTTGTTTTAGTGCTTATAGTTTCTGAGGGCTAGAAACCTGGGTCATAGGTACAGCTCCAGCTATATAGCCAGCCCTTGGAGAAGAGGAGGCATTGAGATAAGTAGTTGAGAAAAGAAAATGGCATCAAAACTGCAACATGATATTAAACCAGATTTACCCAGGCAATGAAGGAAGCATATTCTAGGTAAGAAATGCAGATTGGAGACCAAT
Organism: Cuniculus paca; assembly: GCA_004365215.1. Lineage (NCBI taxonomy): Eukaryota > Metazoa > Chordata > Mammalia > Rodentia > Cuniculidae > Cuniculus > Cuniculus paca. The sequence continues at coordinate 5,607 of RJWT010017466.1, read as the reverse complement.
TCCTGTTGTTCCATCTGGAGAAATTTCTCCTACTGAACAAAATCCACTCTGTAATACTAAGGCTGAACACACCCACCTCCCCAAAAGATGAATAAAATAGATGCTTCATTTTTCCAGAAAGTAGGCTGAATCTTATTTAAAAAAAAAAAAACTAAAGTAAATTCAAGAGTAGTTTTAGACATGATCAGTTTGAAATCACCTATTCTCCATCCAGTAACTCCTGGGAGTTATTAATTAGGCAATTGAATATGCAAGTCTGGGGTTCAGGTAATAAGTTGAGGTTCAAAACAAAAATTGAAAACACAGATACATAATTTAGCAGAACTGTAAGGTGTGTGGAAGACAGCAGTGGAAATAAGACTAAAAAGTAGGTCAAAGTTAAAAGGTTTCATGTAGAAAATACATTCTAAGCATTTCAAATGATGATTATGATGACTAACTTCCCCGCTGGATGTGAGTGTCAGTGCTCACAGTTAGGAATGTGTCCGATGCCACAGGACATCAGATCTGACAAGCTCACATTTAATTTGGAGCCTAACAAACTTGTCATTTTGCAGCATAATAATGGGAGTGTCACACCCACATGTATTCTTTAGAATACTTCCATTGATGAATTATTAATTTTAATTTTGAGTGTTATTATATTAAATAATGAGTGCTTAACAGGAAGTCACAAAAATAAAGTTTTGTATTTTTAATATTTATTAAGTGTTTATTAAAAAAGCATTAAAATTGTCAACATCAACTGGTGATTGGTGTACAAAGTCTAAGAAAGAACAACAGAAATAAATTTCTATATGATCTACAATGAAAAAAGCAATAGCACTCTACAAAAAAAAATCTTTAATTGTCACACCTAAGGCAGTCTTCATGCATGACAACAGCATGTTTCATACACACGTATTGCTCACACTGACAGCACACATCTTTTGCTTTCCTGGCCTTTTTGTAGGACATACCTAATGTGGCTGGTCTTGATGTTTTGTCAGGAGGTTCTTATTATATTATGCAATCTGTAGTTAACAGGGACATAAAATATCAATAAAATAAAACATTAAATTCTTAATACATATTGTGCTTTTAGAATGAACATCAACCTTTTCACATCAGCTGTGTACTTGCTTACAGAACCTAAAAGATAACATCAGAAATAAATTCCTATATAGCCACAATGAAAATACCAATAGCACCTTACCAAAAAAACTTTACTTCATTTTTCACACCTAAATAATAAGAAAATAAGATGTCAATAAAATAAAACATCAAATGTGCAATGAGTGCTTAGAATAGACATCAAAATTTTTACATTAGCTGTGTGCTTGCTTACAAACCTAAGAGATAACATCAGAAATAAAAACCTATATGAGCTACAATAAAAATACCAATAAAACTACAACAAAAATAATCTTTGCTTCAATTGTCACATCCAAGGCAGTCTTCACACATGAAAATTGAATGTTTCATACTCAAGTATCACTTACACTGATAGTACATGTTTTGTTTTCCTGTCTTTTTTTGTAGGGCAAAGTTGACATCTTTTTGGTTTTCCAGTTGTCATAGTCTTTGAGTTGCTGTGACTGCCTGTTCACCTGTCAGCGCACCAACATGACCTACATTTTTTTGCATAGTTTTTCCTCTGCTGTAAATGATCTTTTATGAGCTCCAGTACTAATCCTCTGAGAAAACTTCTCGGTGATATTTTGCATTTGTTATTTTCTTTGTAAACTATCAAACTATTTATGTCACACATGTTTAGGATCAAGTAAAACATAAAAACCTACCAATGCTTTGTGTTTTGAGTGACATCATAAGTGTGTGACTCAACAACATCTACTCTACCTTTGGTCTTGTTTTAGAAATTTTCCATCTCCAGCTTCTGTTTCGTTGAGAGTTTCCTATCAATATTTCCACCATGGTACAATGTTGATATCAGCAGTACCAGTTTGTTTTTCTTTGCTATATATGAGGTCAATGTCAAACCTTCTGAAGTCCAAAGACTGTATTATTATACTAGTATAATTGTACTATCATACAATTCTGTTTTGAAATTGCAACATTTCATTTGGAATTTCTACCCTGTTCCTGTGTACAGTTCCTGTGCTGGTCAACTTGTGCTCTGTTAACAAATGTATCATCAATTGGAAACTGGTAAGCCAATGTCAATTGTCACACCCAATTAGTTTGAGAGATGAGAACAAGTCTATTCACAACATCATTTGGTTTATTACTATATGAATGAGTAGTTGATGACTGAGTTCTAGGATGAATTTCTCAACTGAAAGCATAATAAATCTTTTCATCTGCAAGGGCATAAATTTTTATGCCATATTTTGATCCACTGCTTTTTCATAAGTCATTTACATTCTTGCAAGAAATCCCTGCTAAGGAATTTCCATGAAAAATTCCTGCTAAGACAGCAGATCTATGAATGCTTTCAGTTCAGCTAGTGAGGCATCATAATAAATAATTTTTTTCTTTTAAAAAACAAAACAGAAAAAAAGATACAAGTGATAGAGAATTTTAAAAAATTAACATTAATTAATATATTGCATATTGTTATCTTAGAACCAGTTGTTCAGGTTACGAGATCTAGGCACATAGAATGATCAGACAATCAAACAATGACAGCACAAACTGTTCTTCTCGATGAACTGACAGAGATTGATAGTATAGTTATCTATCTTGCATACATATACACACACACAGTTATATATGTGTACCTAAATACATACAATCTTTTCCTTTCTTCCTTCTCTCCTTTCCCTATCTCAGTCATTCTTCCCCTTTGAGCACTTTCTTTCCCTTTCATTATTACAGTATCTATTGTACATTTGGGATCTTCTTACTCTTTCGGTTTTTTTTTTATTATTTTTATACTAGTGAGACAATACAATATTTATAAATGTGAGTTTGATTTAATAAATAAATTTTTGAATATGGCTATTGGTGCATACAGAACATTTTACTTGTATCTCAACCTTTGTGTATTTCACAGCATCTTGTAGCATTTTGTTTGTTACAATTTCCAATGTTGAATGGCAGTGCTGGTGTTCTTTCCAATACATTTTATCCCTACCAAGACCCTCACTATATTTTTGGACTTAGTTCTAACTTTGGATGATTCTATTTGGTAGCATGACCATTTTGCAACATTTCAACTAGTCAAATATGTCATATTAAAGTTTTCTTCATCATCTAAATCAAAGAGGTCTGCATTTCCTGTGTCTGTAGTCTGTATCCATCAATTCTTGCTCCATTTCACCATCACAGGAACTTTGGCTCACATGGCCAACATCAAAGTTGTCATCATCATCATCATCATCATCATCATCATCATCATCTACCTACACCACTCTTCTGTTATGAAAGCATGTATTTTATCATAATGGATCATCTTCATCATTCTTGTGTGAGTAATCTGATGATTCACTTTTGACCTCCCCAAAACTTGTAAATCTGGTTTTTCATGTGCCATTGTAGTGAAACAGGCTATTTCTACCAGAGAAATCAAAAGAAAACTTTTTAAAAACAAATCCTACAGTGATGTGGGTGTATTATACTCTCTGTGATGCACAGGTAAAAATACCCAAAAACCGTTCCACTGGGCAAAATGTGGGTATAAATCCTGGTTTGACAGTGGCACCTGTGCACACACCTTACCTTTCATTGTACCAAGTGGGTAAACACAAAGATTGATTCCTACATCTTTCAGGATGTACTGAGATGTACAGCAGGCTGCTATTATGCTCAAGTAAAAAATTTGCAGTAGAAATTAAGGGGTGTATATGGGGCACCCTCTGTTATACTTGCAGGTTTTTAATGACTCCTAGGTGTCAACTCCCTTCCACTGTGCTCCTGTAGAATGAAAATTAAGGGAAGCACAACAGGTAAGAAGGATGACACAATCCCCAGGCAGATTCCCTGACAGTCTACTCCCGCTGTGAAAGAACCAGACTTGAAATTAATCAAGTAAAAATACACAGCAAGTGATCTTAGCAGTTATATGTAGACCTGTTCTCTCAACCAGGGATGAGGAGCACAGGGACATCATTACCACTGGATGTGCTTCCTGCTGTACCCAAACACCAAGACACAAATAAATCGAGCATTGGAATTCTGTGAGTTCTTTGCTCCAGCCACGGATCAAAGTCTATATTGGCAGCCAGGCCACCAAAAGTTATCTGCAATGGTAAGCACATCTGAAGAGCAGTAGTAAAATTTCCTCTGCTGCCTTTGGTTGGCCCAACATGACTGTTTGTTAAGCTTTTTCTACATGCCAGATCCTGCACTAAAACCTACATAGAGAATCCCATTTAAGTCCTGTAATGAATATTTCCTGGTGGCAGAACTAGTAGATATATAATAATTACAGTCATAACTCCATGACTGAACACAAGCAGTACTTCTAAAAGGAAGACTAAACATTTAAATTTTATGAAGACAAAGTTTTTCCATTATAAACTTCTACATTTAAATTCAACGGGAAAGAATCTAATCCTGCTCTTGATTTGTAGTTTGATCCATAGCCCTATAATTTGCTTAAGAACTCCCTAAAGCTATGGAACAAAGATGTACCCATTTAAAAACTTTAGTGATATAATTAATTGCAACCTCACAGATGCTAAACTGTTTTTTCCATAATTTTTGGCCTACTTCTTCGTGTGGGCTAGGAAAATAGTACATGTTTTGTCAAATACCTAGGCAGGCTAAGAACTCTTTCTTTGACCAAATATGCTATACCACAGAAATACCGCTTTTTATTTTACTTGTCACAGAACAATTTTTAGTACTGGATGAGCAATATCTTTAAGAACTTTTTATCTATCTTGGATTTAGTAGCATCATTATAATGAAAGAAGAATCACAATACTTTGGCAGTTTATGGCTTATGACAAGATAAGTGCATCTCTTTTGCAAGTTTTTAGTGTTTTAGAAAGATAGAGAAATTTTGAAGCCAGTTCCCAAAAGATCCATGAACTTGCAGGATTGAAAGTGGTAAGTATCTATTATGTATATACATGTTTCTAGGAGGGGTGCATAGCTTTTAAAGATGTTCTTGATGCAAGCAATGACTAACATCACTACTATGAAATTTTCCAGAAGTATAATTAACCAAATGCATGAAACAGAGAGATTGTTAATTGTAGTAATTTTATGTAAATCAAGTGAAACGGGCCTTATCTCAAAAGAGAATGTAATGAGTTAAAGGATTCATGATTGTGAATACATATTTTTCTCCCTCTGAGGTTCTGCCTCCCTTTATTATCAATATCCTATGTAGACCTTTGATATTATATGAGAATACTATCTTGTTTGTTGAGATTTAACATAGAGGTGATGTTTTATTTTCTTCCAGTAGAGAGGATGAATGCAATCACTCTCCCCTTTTGATGCACTTGAATATCAGGAAGTATTTATTAGATAATTGACCAGGTTAAGTACACATTTGTACATGACAGTACATGGATAGATACATGGCAACAAATATTGAAAAATTCTGGCTATTTAACATTCAGTATGTAAACCCTGTAAGTCTCAGCTGCCTACTCATTCCATCTTTGCATAGTTTCATACTGAAAGAATTTTAACTATGAATTTAAAATCATC
>RJWT010017465.1:0-10527 GCA_004365215.1 Cuniculus paca | reverse complement strand
TGATTCTTAAGTCTGTCTTCTTCATCTCATTCTGCAGATGACTGCCACCACACTGGCTTTTTTTTTTTTCTTTTTTCTTTTTTTTTTTTTGGTACCGGGGTTCGAACTCACACTTGCCAGGCAGGTGCTTGTGCCGCTGAGCTGAACCATTGGCCCTAATTTTTTTCTTTTTAAAGTTTTAAAAATTACATGGATAATCCTGCTACTCAGAGGGCCAAGGGAGGAGGATTCCAAGTTTGAGGCCTGCCTGGGCAACGGAGCAAGACTGTGTCTCAAAACAAAATTTAAAATAAGGGTTTAAGGATGTAGCTCAGTGGTAGAGTGCTTGTCTAGCATGCCTCAGGCCCTGGGTTCAATCCCCAGCACCATAAATAAATAGATTAAATAAATAAATAAAAACTATGCATTACATGCTTCAATAAGAAGAGTGCACAAAACATATAATTTAAAATGAAGGGAGAGGGTGTAATCATTCTGCAGGTTAAGAAACAGGATACGAGCCAAGTGTAGTGGCACATACTTCAAATCCCAGCACTCTAGGAGGCTGAGGCAGGAGGATTGTAAATTCAAGCCCATCCTGGGCTACTTAGCAATTTAGCAAGACCTTGCAGGGTTCAGATCCCTGGCACCACCAAAAGAGAGAGAGAGAGACAGAGACAGAAGCAGAGACAGAGAGACAGAGAGAGAGAAAATAAGAGCACTGGTTCATTCCCTCAGTCATTTAGTCAGGTGTGGTATCCCACACCTGCGATCCCAGAACTCAGAAGGCTAAGGCAGGGGGATCGCTGTGAGTTTGAGACCAGCCTAGGCTACATAGCAAGACTCTGCCTCACTTCCACCACCAAAAAATCATTTAAATATACTTAGCTTTCTGAATCCTCGGGACTCTGGGTGGCAAATAACAGAAACCAAATTTGAAGTGGCTTAAATAAAGGACATGGATCACCTCAGAAAACTCCTAAGGTAAGATCAGCTCCAGGCACAGCTGGATGGAGGACCCAGGCCATGTCACCAGGAAACAGTCTCCGCTGTGCTTTGCTGTGGGCTAGCTTCATTCTTGTTCTGAGCATGTTAGCAATGGTTCTGGATGTGTCTCACTGGCTGCCGGGGTCCCACGCCCACCCGCAAACTATGGGGGCCGGTGGTGACCAGGCTGAGTTATACCTGGTCCAGAGATGGGGTGTCATTAGTGCCTGGCTGGCCTGAGAATGGAGAGAGACGCTTTCCAGAGGGAAACCCAGGTTCTCCTCGCAGAAAGAGGAAGAGGAACTGGGATCAAGTAAACACAACCTACAGGACTCGCAGCCCTCCTGTGCCTTGTGGTGGGAATTTCTGTTCTACTAAACGCTGAAGGCTGCTGGAAGATCAAAACAAATCAAGGGCTGTGGTATTTCTTTGAAACCTTTCCAGGTCAGACGGCAAGAAAGTGATTTTGGAGATGATTTATTTGCCTTTACCTCCAACTGCTCACCTGTCTAGAATACCCCTCCCTTGCGGATCCAAAGCTAACCCTACTGCAGCCCCAGCAGGAAGGACTGGACTTTTTTTTTTTTTTTTGTGGTACTCGGGATTGAACTCATGACCTTGCGCTTGCCAGGCAGGCCCTTACACCACTGAGCTAAATCCCCATCCCCAAGGACTGGTCATTTTCCGGCATGAAGGGCCTCGGGCTCCTCAGCACCACATTGTCTAGCATTCAGTTACTTTCTTTCTTGTTTTTGTAAGAGCATTATGGTTTATTTTTTGTACAGATCATCAACATTTTTGGATAAACTGGAAACAATTTGGATGCCCAAGAGAGCTCCTCCTCTCCTCCTGAGATCTTAATGTGCTCACTGTAGCCCAGCTGGTGTCAACCCAGCAAGTTCATGCTAATTTTAAACTTGGCATAAAACTGAACCAACAACCATTTTATAAACCATCATCGTACTGTTCCTGAGGAGTTTCCTGCGCATTGTTCTCTCTCTAGTTAGGTAACGCCTGTTGCTCTCTAATCGTTCCAAGGGCCTGTGCCCGTGGAACACGTTTAAAGTGTGTAGCACATGCCTATTGTTTGACTTTAGAGTGATCTTTTGGCCAGGTGTGATCCCAGTACTTGGGAAGCTAAGGCAGGAGGATCGCTGCAAGTTTGAGGCCAGCACGGACAACATAGCGAGTTCAAGGCCAGCCTGGACTACATAGCAAAACCTTGCCTCAAAACAAACAAACAAACAAACCCAACCCATCCCAAACTAAACAAAAAGTGATCTTTTGAACCAGCAGAAAAACAAGTGAAAAAACTAGATTGGGAAACTTTCTACTTGTCTCATGGTTAACAGGGCTTGTAAATTTTCAGTTGCCCTCTGGGTCTAATGAAATATATATATGCTGAGCCGGGTGTGGTAGTGCACATCTGTAATCCTAGCACTTGGGAGGCAGAGGCAGGAGGATCATTGCGAATTCGAGACCAACCTGGGCTTCAAAGTGAGCTCAAGGGCAGTCTGAATTGCACAGGGAGACCCTGTCTCGAAAAGACAAAAAAAAAAAAAAAAGAAATATACATACCCTGGTCCCACAGTCTTGACACATTGTTCCCCGGTCCTTGTCTTGGAGAGAAATCTCTTTCTGGAGGTCTCATCTTATTGCCCTTTTCTCCAGAACTATGCCTTTGTAGCCAGAGCCAAGAGACACCCTCCCCCACTCTGTGGAATCCATCCACCTGTCCGGGTTTCCGCTTTAAGGACTGCACCTTTAGTTTGAGGAATTGGGAGGAACTCCACTGTATTTGAATTGCACTCATACCTTCCACAAGACTCCTGCCTTTTCAGATAGACAGTGGAGGGTTCCTTTGCACCCAATAGGGGGCTTCTGACTTCAGTCACAGGAAGCCTTTCACAAGGGTACAACACACCTGCAAGCCAGGTTCAGTGGTGCAAGTCTGTAATCTCAGCACTCTGGGAGGCCAAGGCAGGAGGATCACAAGTTCAAGGCCTGCCCGGGCTACATAGGGAGATCCCGTTTTAAAATAAAAAATAAAAAAGGCCGGGGAATGTAGCTCGGTGAAAAGGCCCTGTGTTCAGTCCCCAATATCACTTAAAGAAAAAAAAAAAAAGACACAGCCATGTAAAATGTCGTGAAGATTTAGGACCAAAGAATTCACCCAAAGAGTGCTTTCAGAGAGGTCTGCTGCATTGTGGCGGGCCGTAGGGGAGCCACCTGGGAGCGCCGGAGTTTTCCTTTCACTTTCTTTGCCTCAGAAGCTTCCCTAGCGATGAAGCTAGGAATAAAGATGGCGGAGCACAGCTTCCGGTCCAGGTTTGCCCAGTTTTCCCACGCAGCAGAGTGTGCTGAGGCTGCGGACAAGAGAGGAAGCCGAGAGAGGAAGGACAGGGTGTTGGCTCCTCCACTTGCTGAGAACAGATCTGTGGAGCAAGACAGGACAGAGCCTGCTCAGCATTTCTCCTTCCTCGCTTGAGTTTCACCTTAGCCCCAGTTCACTGGCAGACTGTTGACACAGAGGAGTTAGATTTGCAAGAGGAAGAAGTTTGTATAATCCCTCATCTAGTTGGGCAGGGATATGGGTGGGGACAGTTTTAAAGCAATCCTTTGACAAAGGCTGAGTCAGTTGTATTGCCCCATGTCTGGATGTGGCTTCTTCTGTTCTTTACCAACTCACCCTGGCTTCTGGTCACACCAAAGTTCCTATCATCCTTGACTATGATAGGCATGGCTGCTGTGTGCCTTTTCATGGGTGGTACACTGCACGATTCTAGGAGATGCCATTCCCATAAACACTGGGGTAAATAGCAACCCCAGGGGTCATGCACACTTGTGCCAGGTGCTGCCAAGTCGAGCCCTTTTAGATTTTCCTCCTTTCTACATATTGCTTTCCCTCCCCCTATCTCTTCACTAAGTTCACTATTTAAACACTCAGCTTCCAAATTTAGTTCAAAGATAATGTTGGTGGAATGCTACAGCTTGGTAGAGAATGCCACCCAAAGAACCATGTGTTGATGGCTTGGTCCCCATCCTATGGCACTGCTGGAAGGCTGTAGAGCAGTTGAGGTGAGGCTTACTTGGAGGAAATCAGGTTATCAGGGTGAGCCCTGAAGGGAAAATTGGTTCAGACATGGTAGCACAGGCCTGTAATCCCAGCACTCTGGGAGGCTGAAGCAGGAGGACCACAAGTCTGAATTTAACCTGGGGAATGTAGTGATTGAGCAAGATCCTTTCTCAAAATTAAAAAGTAGGAGTAGGGGAAGAGATATAAGTGCCCTAGCTCCCTTCTCTCTCTCTCACTGCTTTTTGGCCAACATGTGATGAACTGGCCTCCATCTGTGACCCTACCAAGATGTGCTGTGTTGCCACAGGTCCAAAGCAACAGGGTTGAGTGACTTTCATCCCAAAACCATGAACCAAGATAAGTCTTTCCTCCTCACAAGTTGATTATTTCAGGTTTTGTGTCACAGTGAAGGAAAGCTGACCAACACAGTGAACATAAACATGGCAAACAAGTGTTTTTGGAAATGTGCAAAGCAGTTGGGAAGGAACAGTGTGCCCACAGACATCTCAAACTAGCACCCTCAGCTCATCTAGGCTGGTCACTGGAGTGTCCCTGTGGGGTGCTCTAAAAGGCACTGTAAGTTAGATCCTTTAGAATGGCTAGTGTGAAAATGATACCACGTACTGATGGGAACATGGAGAAACTGGAACTCTCATACATTGCTAATGGGAATACATTTGTATGGCTACTTTGGGAAACTATTTGGCACTACCTACGAAAGCAGAAAAGATGCCTGCCCTACACTTCAGCAGTTCCTAGGTATACATACACATGTAGATGTGAAAAAATGTTTATAGCAACATTATTCATAATGGCTCTGATCTAGAAACAAGTCAATTGCCCATCAACCGCAGAATGTATGAATAATGTAGTTGTGCAGTGCTAAAAATTAATTGTTGCTTTAAAAACCGCACCAAAAAGGTCAGATACAAAAGAACATATACTGCTTGTGTCAAAAAAAAAAAAGGCATAAAAGGCATAAAGGGTCAAGGTGTAGCTCAGTGGTAGAGGGCTTGTCTAGCACATGAGGCCCTGGGTCCATTCCCAGCACTGAAAAAAAAAAGTAAATAAAAAATAGAATTAGAAAAAGCACATAAACAAGCACGCTGTATAGTATTAAAAATTAGTGTGCAGGTTACACTGGAATGTGGGTCGTTATTAGAAGGCAGTGTGACATTTCTGGCTGCAGGTAATATTCTCTATGTTAATACAGTATGTGGTCACGCAAGTGTGATCATTTTGAACTGTACACTTAAGATCTGTACATGTTTATAAATCTATGCTGTGCTTCAATTTAAAAAATGATTTAAATTGTCAGGCACAGTGGTGCTTATCCATAGTACCAGCTATAGGAGGCTCAGGCAAGAGAATCACTTAAACCCAGCAGGTTAAGCCAGTCTGGGCAACACAGCTGTAATCCTATCTTGCAAAAACAAACAAACAAACAAACAAACAAACAAACAACGATAAAGATAAAACTTAAAAATAATACCCTGGAACTTTCAGAAAGATGGCAGAGTAGTGAACAGATGAGAAAGGGTCTCTCTGAGATTTGGTGTCCAGATGCTTGAATATGGCAATGTGAAGAGAAAGAGGGAAGTGGGTTCTACAGACCTAGGAAGGGTCCAGCAGTGAGAATTAAAGTTCACAAGCAGAGCAAAGAGAGAGACCTCAACAAAGTAGGAGGAGGTGGCAAGTAACACTTTCTCCCTGATCCCTGACTCACTTTATGGGAGGGGCAGATTCACAGTGACCACTGGTGACCTCAGAGGCCTCCAAAGAGAAATGCACCAGTGGAACAGAACAGTGGGCGCAGCAGACTGCAATGGCTGGTAAATTATTCAGATTCAGATGCACCCCAGGAGAGGGCAATAGGCCAGTAACCATCTTGGAGAGGGGCCAACTGAGCTTGGAATTCAGAGCACCTGTGGACCAACTCCATCTAGCAGCTGCCAGTGCAAGGGTGAGGCAGAACCAAGTTCAAGTTGGTAGGAGGTGAAGGCCCTGGGTTTAAGCTGGTGGGAGGCTCAGAGTGTTTCAGGCTAAACAAATAAGGTTGCAGCCTCACAGCCAGAAATCACTCTGAACTTCAGTGGAAATAAAGATGCAGACTTGCTGGGGTTATCCACTACCCTGTCATAAATCTATGACTGGCTTGCTGGGATTAATCAACACAGATGTGGGCTCTGTCTGACCACACTGTCTACAAGTGACAGCAGAGACAAGACCTGAAGAGGAAATTTTTTCTTTTCTTCTTTTTTTTCTAGTGTTTGTGTTTTTGTTTTGTTTTTTCTTGATTGTTTGTTCTCCTTTACGATGAGTGTGAACATTGTTTCTAGGGTTTTTTTTTTTTTTGCTGTTATTCTGTTCTGTTCTTGTTTTTATTTCTTCCTTCTCTCTTCCTTCTCTCCTGCCTTATTCACCAGTTTCCCACAGTTTACTTATCTTCCTTTGGCCTCCAGCCTTGCTCTAATCTCTTCCCCTTCTTCTATTTCTCTATTTTTCCCCCAATTTCTTTAAAATTTTCTCCCCCAATGGTAAAAATCACCCTGTTGAAGGCATTTTTACTGTACACAATGTTCTGGTTTGTTTTAGATTTTGTTATATAACCACAAATGTGGATCATACTTTTAAAGATGGCAAATTGATAACTACCACATTTTGTCATTTTCTAGGCTGTGTTTGATGCTATTGTCATTGCTGATTATGCTCTTTTAACTAAGGTAACATAATTGTTCCAATCAGTTGTTCTTCCCGGTATGCCCAGACTGAGATTACCTGAGGGTCATAAACAATACTATAGGCCAAGGGGCAGAACCAATGGCTAGTCTAAATAGTCTCATCCTCAACAAACTGAAAAGGTAGGATCTATTTTGGGGGAGGGCACCAGGGATTGAACTCATAACCTCTTGCTGAGGAGTCATTTTTGAATTCTCAGTACAGTAATAAAGCTACCTGCCATAAGCAGTTTACAAGCATTAATCCTGGAACTGAACTAAAAAAAAAAAAAAGAGAAGATATTTAAGCAAGATGCAACCCCAGACTTATAGCTCACCAAAGGCAGCCTAGGGGGCAGTGAGGTGGAACAATTTGAAAACCACCCACCTGGACTCTCTGAAGTGATAACAGTTGAGGTAACAAAGCAGATGAATGGGGCTCTAGAAAAAAATCAAGTCAGAAATAATGTCTCGGATAACTACAGAGATGGTGACCAAAAAGAAAGACATGGTTAGTGATTCTAGAGCAGATACAGATAAACAAACAGAGGAGCTTAGGAAAATGATAGAAACCATGAAGGTTCAACATAGGAAAGAAATTGAATCCATGAAACAGTTTCAAACAGGTATCCAGGAGTTTAAAAATTCCATTGAAAGTATATTTTGCAAAATGAGCCATTGGAAAGGACAGAATTTCAGATCTGGACAAAGGATTGTGGTCAGTAATCATGAAAAGAAAGGTTTTTTAAAAATAGCAAGGAACCATGACAAATCCATCTAACAACTGGTAAATGACACAAAAAAGAATAACAAAAGATTGATGAGGGTCAATGAAAAAGCAGAAGGTAGTATAAACAATATAAAATAACTTGTTAACAAAAGTAATGGCAGAAAATTTCCCAAGCATGGAAAAAGAATTTGAGATACAGGTAAGTGGTGCATATAGAACTTCAATTAGCTATAATAAAAAAAATCTACACTAAGGCATATAATAGTCAAGATTTCAGAAATTTATAAAAGGCTGGACCTGGTGACCCATGCTTATAATCCCAGCACTTGGGAGTCTGAGGCAGGAGGATTGTTGCAAGTTCGAGATCAGTCTGGGCTACAAAGTGAGTTCAAGGCCAGCCTGAACAGCATAGTGAGACCCTGCCTCAAAAAGACAAAGGCTGGGGATTTAGCTCAGTGGCCTAAGTGCCTGCCTGGCAAGCGCGAGGTCATGAGTTCAATCCCTGGTGACGCAAAAAAAAAAAAAAAAAAAAAAAAACACCTCATAAAAGAACAGCATATTAAAAGCTGTGAGAGAAAAGAAACAAATAACTTATAAAGAAATCCCATCAGAATCGGGGAAGACTTCTCAACACAAAGAGAGCTTGCAGTGAAGTATTTCGAGTCCTGAAAGAAGACAACCTTCAAGCCACATTGATGTATCCCACAAAACTATCTCTCAAAATTGTTGGAGAAATAAGATACTTCCACGACAAAGAATACCTGAAGAGGGGCTGAGGATGTGGCTCAGTGGTCGAGTTATTGTTTGCATGCACAAGGCCCTAGGTTCAATTCCCAGCACCACACACACACAGACACACACACACACACACACACACACACACACACACACACAAGTAAAACAACTGAAGATATTCATGACCACAGAAGCAGCACTCTAAAATGTTCTGAGAGACATGCTGGAAAGAGATAATGAGGACCACAACTCCATGAACTCCAACGAATGGATCCACATGACATTGTGGGGAAAAGGGGGGAATCAACAACAGGAAAATAACATGACAAGGATAAGTCAATACATACCAGTTATAACCATCAATGTTGATGGTCTCAATTCACCAATCAAAAGAAACAGACTGGCAGAATGGATCAAAAAGCAAGATCTAACAAAATGCTACATCCAAGAAACACATTTGTGTGACAAGCTGAAAGAAAAAATGTATGTATATGTGCATGTATATGTATATAAAACAAATAGTTAAGATAGTTATGCTACTGATTTCTCTGAGTTCTCTGAAGAGAAACATTTGTGCTGGTATTGTTTGAACAATTGAATGCAAATGTCTTGTGCTCTGGGTGAATGATTTGAGGTTGACAATGTGCAACGTATGTACCATGGTTTCCCTGAATGACAGGCTTTGAAATTTTGTTATAGTTTTCTTTCTCCTCCTCCTCCTTCTTCTTCTTTTCTTTTTATTTATCTTTGAATAAAATTGATTTTAAAAAATGAAACACATTTAATTTAAAAAGAAATTCATAGACTAAAAGTCAAAGAATGGAAAACCATACTCTATGTGACAGGAACTTGCTAAAAATCAGGGGTAGCTATTCTATTTGCGAGGTGGATTTCAAGTTAAGGTGATTAAAAGAGACAAAGAAGGTCACTACATCCTTGTAAAGAGAACAATCCAAGAGGAAGAGATTAAAAATCATAAATACATATACAGCAAATACCACCACACCAAACTATTTAAAACAAACATTAATGAATTGAAAAATGAAATAAACACCAATACAGTTGTAATGGGGGAACTCAATACTGCACTGGCATAAATAGATTAACTACACAAAAAATCAACAAAGAAATATCAGAACTGAACCAATTTTTTTTGTCTTTTTGAGACAGAGTTTCACTATGCAATTTGGGATGGCCTTGAACTCACTTTGTAGCCCAGGCTGACCTTAAATTCACAGTGATCCCCCCTCACCTTCCTGAGTGCTGGTATTATAGGTGTGAACCGCCACATCTGGCCCTGACCACACTTTTGAACAAATGGACTTAGTAGATGTCTACAGAGTTTTCCACCCCACAGCATCAGAATACACATTCTTCTCAGCTGCACATGGGACATTGTCCAAAATAGACCACATACGGGGCCATAGAAGATGCTTGAGTAAGTGCAAAGGAATTGAAATTATCCCTTGCATATTATCAGACCATAGTGCAATGAAACTGGAAATCAATGGCAAAAGAAATCACAAAAGCTTTATAAACACATGATAGTTAAATAATACCCTCCAGAACAACAAATGGGTCACAGATGGAATTAAAGAAGAAATTAGAGAATTTATACAATTAAATGATAATGCCAATTAAACATACAAGAACTGATAGGATACAATGAAAGCAATCCTATGAGGGAAATTATAGCAGTGAATTTCCATATCAGAAAAACTAATCTAGTTCTATATTAGAATTCTAGACTAGATGTATAGGCTGGATAAGACTAAACTAAACCAGATATTCTATGATAGATAATCAGAAAATCTAATTCTAGATTTAATAACCAAATTCAGTAGCGTAACTGGGTACAAATTCAACACTCAAAAATCAATATCATCTCAACACAAATAACAACCTCAGAGAGAAATTAGGGAAACAATACCTTTCACAATAGCATCAAGAAAGTGAAATTCCTAGAAATCAATCTAACAAATGAAGCAAAAGACCTTTACATTGAAAACTACAGTACTCTGAAGAAGGAAATTGAAGAGGATATCAGAAAATTGAAAGATATCCCTTGCTCTTGGGTAGGAAGAACCAATATAGTGAAAATGTACATACTTCCAAAATTGTTATAGATTTATTGCAATCTCAGGCAAAATACTAATAGCAAACCTCACAGAACTAGAGAAAACAATTCTAAAATTCATTTGGAACCAGAAGAGACCTAGAATAGCAAAAGCAATTGTGAACAACAAAGGGGCATCACAATCCCTGACTTGAAATTACACCAGAAAGTACTTGATAAAAACAGC